>JAOWAN010060512.1:0-12376 GCA_028566635.1 Lobelia cardinalis
AGCTTAAAGTAGCTTACTCAACGAACAGTTTTGAGAAAGAAGTTAAAATTTTTCATAGGCTATTCACCCCCCCCTCTAGCCTATTTTGGCCTCTTTGGGACTAACATACATAGAAGTTATATATTATGTGCATAATTTATAACTTGTATGTGCATTATGGACATTCCTTACTAGAAGTATCTAGACACTCCATATAAAAATTGGGTTTCATTTGGCGTAGAAGAAGTGCAAGAAAAATGGTGTTTCCAAGATAATATTTCCAAAGATGAAGAAAGAAGAGATCAAAGTTGATGGATTTGAAAATGGAGCTTTGGATACTCTTTGTAAGTGCTATATTCGTGCTTTTTTTTGTCTTTAATTTTAGTTTAAATTTTATTTTGATTTTTAAACTTCGATTCATTTTTTAATGTTGGTTTCAATATATATTGAGTATTTTTACCTTTTTCTCCATTTCGATTTGCCTTTAAATGTGTTTTATTTTTAATTTTGAATTTTGAATTCATTTTTTATTCAAATTCAATTTTAATTTGGATTTGGTTTTTAAATTTATAATTTATTTAAAGTTTTAATAATTTTTTTTCCATATATAAATATATATACTTTTATATCATGAATATGGTTGAAGCTTTACTTCATTTTTGAATTGCTTTTTATTCAAATTCAATTTTGATTACATTTTAGATGTGGTTTTGATTTTTGTTTGATATCAATTTTTTGATTTTAGCTTTTACTTTTCTTTAATTTTCAATGGAGAATGGAAAACACATTATTACAAAATTCTTTTACTTTTACATTAATTTTCTTTATCATGCTTTTTTATTTTTTAAAACTATTTTTGCAGCAAACTTTTATTTTATTTTTTATATTTGGTTGATTTTAGATATATATTTATTTGAAGTGTTAATAGTTAATTGATTAAATATATGACGGTTTTAGTTTTACTAATTCAATATCAATAGTCTTATGAATGTAGATTTTTATTTTCACATTTGACAATTTAATTCATAATGTAGATTCAATTTTATTTAGGATTATTATTTATCTTTATAATTTTATATGATGTAAGATTTTTCTTTTGTTTTTTAATATTTTCATTTCATTTTTTATTTTTTTATGGTCTAATTGATCAATTTGGTTTGATTGTAATTGTAATTTAATCCATTTATTTTCATTCTATTTTGATTTAAATCGAGATATTTTTTTTATTCACTTCTCAATGTTACCTACAATTTTAATGATTATTATAAATTTATGTTGAATATTTTTATAAATTTAAATTATAAATCTAAAATCAACATTAATAGTTAGAAATGAAAGAGTGATTCATGTATCCGACTTTTCAATTATCTAGACCTTTCAACTCTTGATCATTATAAATTTAATTTTCAACGAACTAAATCTTAATTAATAATAAAGATAAAATAATGTGTATTATAATTATACAGTTAATAAATTTTATACCTATATATATATATATTAGTTAACTTATAAATATATATATATAATGAATGATTAATACTAGCTTAATATGGGTAGCATATTTTAATTAGTTACTAATACAAAGATTTTATTATAAAGTATAATAAATCCATTGAATAAATATTATTCTCTTATAAAAATTTTAAGAAAGTTCTATTTTATTATTATTTGCACTATATCTATCAATACAATACTTCAATTAAATTCAAATATATATTTAAATGAGAAAAATTACAAATTATAGATTTTTTAAATATAAAATGATATATACAAAATTGCTTTTTAAAAAATAATTTTAATAATGCTGGTATGAATAATACTCCCTTCGTTTCGATTTAATTGTTAATGATAGAGACATATTGTAAGAGCTTTATGTCGTTTTCAGGATAATTAAAACGAAACGGAGGGAGTAGATATCTACAAAATTAGGATTGGCAACATGACTAAATAACGGGTAGAATTAAATGAGTTCAACCGATAATATTAAATATATTGAATTTTTAAATTGGAATAAACTTAATAAATATTGTTTAATACTAAAAAATATATTTTTTTAATATCTTAATACACGCATTTTTTATTAAATGAGTTCAATTGAATTGAATTGTTTAATGGGTTAGAGTGAATTAATTTGACTCATCTCTTGTTGGTCCTAATACAAATTTATTTAATTATTAATGCTATTTTAATTTTGTATTCTTATAATGATTACCATTACCAAACAATAAATTTGGTTTTGTCTTAAATGGACTTCTGTATGAGAAAAAGCTCCATCGGTACAAATTAAAAAAAAAAAAAAAAAAAAAAAAGTATACCCACAATGTACAGGCGCATTTTAAGAAAAATGCTACACATATATGTTTCATTCTTAAATTATGCTTAAAAAATTGATGCTATATTTAAAAATAAAACTATAATTCAAAATGAACAAATAAGGAAAAAAAAACTAATTTTTTGGGATGAGAGAGTGTGAAAAAATGACTGGCGATAAATGTTTATAATTTTACTATAAAAATAAATTAAACTAAGCTATTAATAACTTTTAAGACTTCCAAATTGAAATGATGAAAGCGGTAGGTACTAGGTGTTACCATTACTGTGATCATTGAAATGTGACAATTCTAGCTAGTAATCTCTACTGAGAAAGACAAAAATGAGGGAGAAAATGGAAACGAATTTTGCTTGAAAAGTGGTAAAAGGGAGATTCCAGTTCCCGGCCAGTTGGATCAAACTAATAATATTTTTTTTTTTTTTTTTTCAGCTGTGCTGTGGTCTATTCCTCCACGGAGCAATTTGCACCCAAGATATCTTAAAATAAACTAAAAGAAGTAGTAGTATATAAAAACATTCAAAAAAAAAAAAAAAAAAGCTGCAGCCTTTTTGTCATTTTCAGAACCCCCAAAGTGCGAAGTTTTTGATAGAATATTGATGGACCGTACTACTCCTCCGTTCTGTCTCGTTGGAAATTTTACATTTTAATTACGTATAATAATTGATAAATAAATTTAAAAAATAATAATATTAAATTTAGTGGTATAACGTATTCCCTTCCCTGTTTTTGATGAATTAATTGAGCCACGTTTGGGGCAAATGTGAAGCGCTAACAATTTCTTTTAAAAAATTAAAAAAATAAAATAAGACACCTTCAAAACTTTAGTAGGTATCAACATCCTATATAATTAAGCTTTCTTGCTGATTTTGATACATGTAGCGGAGCGAGAAAAAACATGATCATGTTCTTACTTAGGTTCAGATCAGCAATGCGATTTTCGATGATTTCGTTTGATTTTCTATGTTCACGATTTTGGGTGTAAAAATGTGATAGTTATGTATTTTTTTGTTGAAAATACCTAAATGCCCTTATATTATTGGCCCACTTATTAAAACGATGTTTTCGATTAATTTTGTAATACAATTTTAAATTATACAAATATGTAAAATATTATCTTTAATATTTTCTAAATATGCAATGAAAAGATCTCTTTGTGAGAACACGTCTATGGGTATTACTTTTTAGTTGGCAATTAATGTTTCGTAATAACCAAAAAAAAAAAAAAAAAAAAAACCCACAAAATCGATTCTTCTTTTTTCGCAAAGATAAAATAATTTGGTGGTCAAATAGTTTTAAAAAGTGTGGAAGAAATTTAAATATGATTAGGGACTATCGAGTCAGTTGGTATATCGTGTGTCTAGGCATGTCTAGCAAGATATGTCCATTTTCTTCACAAATATACATCATGTTTATGAATTATGTACATAACGTGAATATGAAATGCACATGAATTATTTGATTATCATGTTCATAATTATTATGTATATTTTATATTCATATTATATACATAATTAATAAATTTATATATATTTTGTGAAGAAAATGGGCATACCTAACGGTATGCCTAGACACACGATATAATTTACGGTATTTAGGGCCCAAAAAGTGAGGTAAAAAGTAGGAATTTCAACTGTGGCCCATATATGAGTGGAGAATATGCCCTACTTTTTAGGTATTGAAAATGAGCCATTGGAGAAACTGCTGCATTGTGTGATGTACGAAGAGACATTTGCAAACACAAAAACATAAACCTTAAATTCCCTTGTATAGTAAAGGGTAACTATATAGTAGGAAATTTATATACTACTCTATAAATGAACTTCTAGGGAATCTAATGAGTTCATCATTCGTTTGACATGTGGATTTTTCAGGGGAGGATCTTTTATTCTAATTTGTATATTATTCCGTATGTCATTATTCACGTAGTGATAGAACCGATCATTATGTGAGTAATAATTTATAAAATAGGACATAAAGTGAGATAGAAGATCCGAACTCAAATTTCTTTTGACAAAACAAACTGCCACGTTTTCTTTTAAGTGCTAGACATTTCTCATCTCAAAAGTTACCTTTTCTTGTACTTATATACTCAGTAACTCCGTATCAACTCCTTTCACAAAAAACTTGAGACAACCCTAGCGACGAGACATGGAAAACTGCGATATGTGAAGGTTGAATGAGCTCGACCACCGAAGTCAACGTGTTAACCCTTTTTAACAATTTTTTTTTCTTTTGCTAATCAAAAATAGGGGCGGATCCAAGTGGAGTCGGCCGATCCCACCGTGGTGAAAATTCCTTCAAGAGTAATAATATTGTCGAAAAAAATGGAGGTTTTCGACCCCTCGTTTTTAGGGGTGACAATTTGTGACCCGATTAAACTCGTGGGTTAATAAAAAATTTAAAATTAACCTATTTAAGTGAGTTATAATAATTAAATTTGAATCTATTTGATATTTACTTACTAAATATATTTAAATTTATTGATTATCACTCATTTAAATAGGTTAATTTTACAAATTTTATAAACCCACGATTTTAATCGGATCATAAATTGCCACCCCTACTCGTTTCGTTTCAAACATGAATTCATTTCGTTTCGTTTAAAATTGCATTACTTCGTTTCTTTTCAAACACGAATGCATTTCGTATAAAATTGTATTACTTCGTTTCGTTTCGTTTCAAACATGAATTCATTTTATTTTATTTAGTGATTTTGACCTTAATATGATTATGATTGTTCATTTAGGTTGATCAATGAATAAATTTTTAATTAAACGGCCTAGATCCGATTCATTTGTTTGATTGTCCGATCTGAATTTTTTTCGGGGGAGCTGCGCCCGAACCCCCGCACAATCTCGCCCCCACGACAAAAAAAAATCCTGGCTCCGCCGCTGCTGATCAAAAATATGTTTTATCTTATTTGAGAGAAAACCTAAACCGAAATTAAATTAGTCAACAGAGAGATTATGAAAGACCTATAAAATGAAAAGGCACTATTGGGCAGCTTTAATTGAGTAGGTTATACAACAAAAAAGGAAAAGGGTTTTGTGTCCCACGAATGATATGATTAATGGTTCGAACAAAAACCAACAAACCAAGTGCGAAAGCTCCTCACATTCTCATTGTCCCTCGGTTCAACTTGCCAGGAATAGTTTGGCATTAAAAAACATTGGGTAAATTGAATCTAGACACAAATACTTTCTTTACCATTTCTACATCATCTACTAAGACTTTTGGAAGTTTGCCTATGCATTTTTGCAATTTTGTGTATGATTGATTGTTCTAAATAGTACCTCCAACCATGCTGGTGGCTATGATTCTTCATTTTCGACTAATTAGCGGTTATGTCAAAAGTGTATACCTGTACGCGAGGGCAATAATAGTTTCTAGCATAATATGAGTATCAAATTTTTGACATCTAAAATATGAAATAAAACTGTAGTTAGAACATTCGAAAGAAACAGTTAAATTTTTCTTAAAATTATATATTTTTTTAATCATGTGATTTGTTTCTTTTATCCTTTATAATCTATTGTCCCCTCCCCCCTCCTTCCTACACTTGGTTTACGGTGTTCATCGGCACACAGGATAGTGGCCTGTAAAGAAGTTGAAAGGTAAATGTAGGGGGCGAAATTGACAAATATCAAAGAGAGATGCCAAAGCAAAGAAAAGGATGCAAAGCAAAGGAAAACAGCTAAGCTGGGATTGGATTGGAACTGTTTCATAGTGCATTCTTGTCTTTTCTAGCTAGGACGAATCCCTACTAATTGGAATTGAATTTGCCTTTGGCATACGGGACCTTTTCTCTTGCATTCTGTATAAGGGTGGAAAAAAATATTAATTGTTCGACTATACCGATTGTTCTATCGTATTATATCGAAAAAATTTTCTAGCATTATCGTACCATACCGAAATTTTTGGTAGGATAATGATAATAAATATCATTACCACGGTATTACCATTACTGTACTGAAATATGGATAATTTAGTAATTTTATATTTATATTACATAAAAAAAATTAATTTACATATTCTATTTTTACATACTACCATTTCAAAAAATCTCAAACCATAATCCTACTACCTCTCCAATACTTCATTTGAAAATTGATGATTTTATAATGTTGATATTTATAGGAGTGAATAGAATTTTGGTCTACTAGATTTGTAATTTGAGTTTTTCGATCTCTTTCGGTGCATTTTTTAAAACACAACATTTAACTTTGACCTTTAAGTGTGAATTAATTTAACTTGTAATTTAAAATTTAAAATTTTTTTAACTTGGGCCGAAAATTGGTAATGCCAATGCCCTATCAAAATATCGATTTCGGAAATACCAAAATTTTGGTAGGACGATGGTAATGAATTTTGCATTACCAATTTTTCAGTAATAATAATGATAATGAAATTTTGGTAGGATTGCCCTACCGAAACCACCCCTATTTATGTAGCACCAAAACTGCTTCTCCTTTCTTGGCTTATTTCAATAATTAATACTACTCCATTCGTTAAAAAAAGATTTTAATTTAACTTTTAAACAAATTAACTGGCCTACATTTATTATATTTATTTGATTATGAAATTAGAATAATCAAACTATTATTAGAAAAAAAAATGAATAATTATTTTTGTAATTTTAAAATTTTAAATATTTATTTGTAAATATTAGATCAAACTTGATTTTCATTGACTAACAAATAATTAAAAAAAAAAATTTGGAACGTAGTAAATGTAGTCTTTCTTTGTGTTCTTCTCCGTATGTATGTGTTCCTACGTGGAATTCGAAACTTTTGTCTCATTTGCTATTTTATTTTTTTTTAATTTCATTCTAATTATTTAAAATATGATTTTAAATTTTAATTAATGGATGTTTAAAAGACGTGAGACAGAAAATGAGATACTAAGTAGGACAAAAAATTCCGATTTCACTGTGTGTGTGCAGGCACGTGTTCTCAACCAACAAGTGTTAATTAGATTGATACTCATTAACTCAAGTCAAATCTCAATTGAGAAACACGTGTTTACAAATCCCTAGTTGAAATGCTTTAGGATCCAATTCTGTTAATCTAAATGGAGAAAAGAAAAAAAATATAATTAATTTAAAAATTAACATTCTAAGTAATACAAAAGTTCAAAATATAAATAAGTTTATAAAAATTAGATGTTATAATTAAATTTATAAAAAAATATAAATAAAAAAAATTGGAATGGGAATTGAAAAATGGGGGAGGGGGTGTTTATAATCAATGTGATTCTATAGCGTAATTAAAGCTCAGTTAAATACGTTTGTAATTAGTTGTACGCGGCTTCACGTCCCTTTAAGCGGCGTGACTATTACAAGGAAAATTAATTAATAGTGATTTTTGGAGCACTTTTAGTGAGAATAAAACTTAAATAAAAATTGACCAAAACTGTTTTTGATATTAACTACTCCATTTGTGTGGTACTGATAATACCGTAATTAATAGGGATGGTAAGGGGTTAGCCGTTAGGTATTTCGAAAATCGAACTCATTTTTCGACCCATAATTGCAAAAAATTGGATTCGTCTTTGTCCCGTCCCGCCCATATTCACAGTATTTATTTTTTTTTCAAAATTTAAATTATTTTTTTTTAATTTTAATTATATTTCTAACTCAATTTAAGTACTTAAAATTCAAGAATGTTCATTTTTTAAAATGTATATTGTGTACATATTAAAAAGAATGAACATAACACTGATGGGACGGGACGAGTTACGAGCAGGGTGAAATCAAAATTCGAACCCAATTAAATCTTAAAAATTTATAAAAAATGAATTTTTCGAGATGAACACCCACATATTTAGATCGAACTCTGAAAAAATTTCCGCCCCCTAACCGGTAACTTGGTAGGTATGCGATTAGAAAGTATTTGGAGTCATTGTCAAATACTCAATACCAACCAAGGAAACCCTAATGTAACATCATTCAACTTAAGTTTGGAATTGACATGACCCCCATTCTAATCATTTGTCGCAACAATTGCGATGAATAAGCTTTAATTTTTGTTTGTTTTCCCTCAAATAGTTACTATAAGATAACATTTTGAATGTGGTTGTTGACATACTTAATCAAAGTGTTTTTATTCCATGATTAGCATTGAAATTATTGACATGAGCACCATGTCAATAATTGAAAGTAACTCTGAAGTACTTTAATTGGAAGTTAGGATAATAATAATTGAGGTACAAAGAACTCATAATAACCTGGTTATGAAATTATCACGAGTTTTGATTGGTTAATTTTATTTTGAACCAGCCACATGATGAATGTAATCACCAATTAAAAAATGTCACCGACTATTTTTGTGAGCAATTTGTTCCGTCCCATCTACTGAAGATTTACAAGTAGGATACGGAGTGTAACGAGTTGTTTGTATAATTCGATCATTGCAAATCAAAATTAAATTCTTTAATATAGATAGTGGTGTGCGTTCGTATCTTCGGTCAAAGAATCAAAAATCAAATTATTTAACTACAAATAATAAATAAATAAATATATAAAAAAATTGAACTAAATTCTAGATAAATATATATAAAAATATTATAGAGAAAGTGCTATAAAAACTATAAGAACAAAGGGGATTGAAGATGAAAATTATGTGCGTATCTCGTGAATTATCACTGTTCTTAAAGTGATAAACGCCCCTACTATTTGCTGCAAGGTTAATAGCGTTTCATGCACCTCTAGGATTAGACTTGCACCCGAAGAACGACGTTAAGCAATTATCGGTGTTCTTCCTTAAGAATGAAAGAGAATTGTAGAGAGAGTAAAAACAAGCATTGAATATGTGTGTCTGAACACTGCTGAAATCACTGAATTTATAGGTCAAGACATATCCCTTCTAAACGGTCGCAACCATTGGAGAAACAAACCTTTCCCAATGGGCATCCCAGCGCTCGAAGGGGTGTCCCAGCGCTCATACCAAAAACCCGAACGGTCTTGACCGTTCAATTCAAATTCAGGAAGCCAAACCTTCGTTTTAGAGTGTCCCAACGCTACTCCGAGCATCTTAGCGCTGGTTTGGGTGTCCCAGCGATGGTCAAGGCGTCCCAGCGCTCAGCAGCTTTTTACCAAACTTGTTAGGAAAAATCCCAAAGTACTTCAAACCCAGCTACTAAAAGTATTTCAAAGTTCTAACGAAATGAAAGGTGTCTAAAGCAATTGAACCTTCATCCCTTGCGTTAAAATCGGAAGCATCAAACACGTAAACTTTCAACTTCTCTTAAATTCATTAACTTTTAGTAGCACTTGAATGGCCATGTGCTTCCTCCTAGGTTTTATAAACATTTTCAAAGACCAACCCTTGAATCTTTGATATAGAGCGACACCACTCTTTATGTTTATATAGGTGAGTAACCTTTTAAGCATCAAATAAATTTGGTAATATTTTGTAGCTTAAAAACTCATTAACCGTTTTGAACGAATCCTCCAAAAATAAGTACTTCCAAAATCGAATTAGAGTACTTTCCAGCCACTTATCGGTAACTTGTTTTTATCCATTGAACTTATAAGTGGAGGTTATCCAAGGAAAAGTTGGGTTTTCATTACCGGTGACTCTTTAGCAGAGTCTTAATCCCATCTCGAAGATGTCCTACTTAGCAAGTCCCTTTGTAAACGGATCGACTAAATTATTACTTATTCTTACGTATAAGACAGTAATAATTCTGTCGTTTATCAACTCCCGAATATAATCATGTCTCAAGATAATATGTCTAGATTTTCCATTATACATCTTGTTAAAGGCCCTAGACAAAATAACTTCACTATCGCAGTGTAAGGAGATAACAGACATTAGTTGTGACCACAACTCTATATCCAATAACATGTTTCTCAACCATTCTCCTTCCTTTCCCGCTGCTGCTAGTGCAACAAACTCTGATTCCATAGCGAAATGCGTAATACACGTCTGTTTCTTTGAAGCCCAAGAAATGGCTCTCCCACCAAGGGTAAAAATCCACCCAGACGTTTACTTGTTGTCACTCGCACTTATTATCTAACTACCATCAGAGAAATCCTCTAATACCGTTGTATACCCCTCATATGTCAATCATAATCTCAAAGTTTGTTTGAGATATCCAAGGATTCTTGCAATTGCTTTCCAATGATCCCCACTCGAATTAGAGGTGTACCTTGAAAGCTTGCAAACGGCGAACGAAATATTCGGCCTACTGTAATGCATAGCATACATAAACTATCAATCACACTAGCATAAGATAAATGAGCGATTGCTCTCCCAAAATTTTCGGTCAATTTATGTGAACTATCAAATGGGGTACTAGCCTTTCTTATTCCCAAGTGTTGATATTGATTTATAATCTTCTCAACATAATATGATTGACAGAGAGAAAAATATCCATTTTTCTTTTGAACCTTGATTCCCAAGATAATATCCACCTCACCAATATCTTTAATTTGAAAGCTTGATGAAAGATACTTCTTTGTTTCGTTCATACCTTTCATATTTGTTCCCAAAATAAGCATATCATCGACATATAAACAAACAATCATACCATATTCATTAAAAAGTTTAGAATATATGCATTTGTCTGATGTATTATGCTTAAAACCATGAGACAATATCACCGAATCATACTTTTCATACCATTGTTTGTGTGCTTGTTTTAGTACATAAAGAGACTTAACTAACTTGCACACTTTATTTTCATTTTCTGGCATGATGAATCCCTCCGGTTGTTGCATATAGACTTTTTTTTTCAAGTCACCATTTAGAAAGACAGTCTTCACATCCATTTGATGTACACACAATGGTATATTTGTTGATCAAACTCTATAATTTACTTAAGTCCATCCCAAAAACTCACTAAGCTTAGATCAACTGTACTTATACATTCACATATGTTTGGCTTAGTACATAATACAATAATTGGTAATATCTTAATAAATCTCTCTATTATAATTGCCATATATTCTGATCATGCAGGAACATCCTTAAGCAAAGAGCTGATAGCCTTAAAGCTATCACAAGCTCTGAGCTAGCTAAAGCTTTGCAGTAAGCTCGTTGGAGTAGCTACAGATATGGTTATCCATATCAGCAGCTTTATTTAAAATCAAAGCTGCGATGCATATTTGAATGTCACGATGGTCTCCAAATTTATATGCTAAAATTAATTGTAAATTTTGAGATGTCATTTATTGTTAGCCCAAAATGGTTAAAAATCTTTGTGATCAAAACAAAATTGAAGCTAACAGACATTCTATTTACAGCATATGTAGCATCTGCTTGATAAGGACAAAGAGCTCAAAATCCAAGATTATCATAGGTTCTCCATCCTATCACTCCAAGACAAACAAAGCATTTATTGCTCTTGTCATACTACTCAGAATGCCAAGTCTTGAAGAAGAAGCAACAAGTCCAACAGACAAATCCTTCTCTCCTATAAATTTGAAGAAGTTTTGAAGAATGATGTGTTCTTGTTGGGTACCTGCTTATACATAGAGAGAAGAGAGACACCACTAAAGAGAACCATTTAAAGCTCCTGCTTCCTTTGAATCCTACATTCTACTCAGAGCTTTAAATCTTTACCAATACACTGTACCCAATCATTTTGAGTGCCCCCCATTGTAATATCCTTGAGGCACATTGATTGCCCAAGCACACCGAGTGAAATTAGTTCTAGAGAGAGAACATCCTCACTCAAACCAACCACCAAAATCATAGGATAGGAACGATGACTTGTACACGATCCGTTAGTGATCACTAGGCATTCGCTTAAGCTTAAAATGTTTGAGCTAAGGAATTTTTGTAATAGCTTAGTATCATTAATATAGTACACGTCACAAATCCTAGCTTAACTCACTAGGTAGTGGAGTAGGAGTTGTTTAACACTCCGAAACACTATATATTCTTGTGTGCTTTACAATTTTTGTTAAAAGCTTTAGTTTGTTTTTTGTACTTACACTACTAGAAAATGTCAAAACAGCTACGGACAAAATAGCTACGGACTGTTTCCGTCGCTAATTAGCGACGGAAACCGTAGCTAATTAATCAATTTCCGTCGCTAATTTGTCTCCTCGGGTCAAGC
>JAOWAN010060541.1:0-12374 GCA_028566635.1 Lobelia cardinalis
TCTCTCTTACTTTTTACTTTAATTATTAAAAAAAATTGAAAAATCAAATCAACAAATCACCCATCCAAACGCACCCTTAGTGTTGTGTGTTATTGAGATATAATGTGTAGAGAGTATGTGTGATTGTGTGGCTGAGAGAGAAGATGTGAAAAGTATGATAGCGTTTATACGACCCATTATTTGCACTAGTTGAAAAAACAGAAAATAACGATGTTCAGTTGATAATTTTTAAAAATATAATTTTTTCTTGTTTATACACATTTTTATATTCTACCAAATATTATATCAAATTACAATTATCAACTTCTTTCTTTCTATTTTCATCACTATCATGTTATTATTTAAATTTTAAAGAACAAATAGGTAATATTGATTTCTACCCAAAAATAAAATAAAATAAAAGCAAAATTATACCAAAGATCGATCATGCAACTGCACACTATACATATATTTTCATCTCTACCGTTTAATGTTTTAGGTTCCTCATATCTTATAAAATGAATAGTAAATAAACTAATGGGAAAAATTGGAGGAACCCCCCTCTACTTTTCGAGTTTTAGGGATAAGCCCTACGTTTTTTTTTTTTTTGCGAGAGATAGCCTCCTGACGTTAACTCAGTTGGCCTCCATCTATAAAAAAAGGTCAGAATGAAATAAAACTTTGCAATGTAAAATAGAAATTAGTAGGAAGACTATTCTACCCTTTTCAGAACATAAAGATAAAATTACCCCTAACTTAATCGCTCTTACTTACCCTTGTTCTTCTTCTATTTCGCGATCTCCTATTTGTTTCTTCTTCTTCCCTCATTTTCCGCTCATATCTCCGGTCACTGCCCTCACCCCTTTTCTCTCCAGATCTGAAAAACTCAAAAACCTCCTCCCTCCCCTTTATCACCCACCACATACACATACACATACACATACACATACACATACACATACACATACACATACACATACACATACACATACACATTAAAGACCACATCCCCTCAAAAACCATTTTTGATCCTACCCACAATTCATTTCTCACAAAACTCAATACCCACGAGAAACAGAAGAAGTAAATGAAACCATTCCCTTATCTCTCCCCTTTCAGCACATCTTATTCTCTATGGAAGACGAACTTCTATAGTGGTTACCCGCTACTAGCTACCCGAACCTTACGATGAAGAAGCGAAGCCGGTGAAAAATATGAAGGGTGCCGGGAAGATGAAGAAGTCGGCGACTGCAAAGGGGGTGAAAGTGGTGGAGACCAACGAGGATATTGATCGATCGGCACCAGAAATAACCTACTACTGTGCCTCAGCAGCAGCATCCTCCATAACTACCACTACTGTCTCCTCTTCCCTCTCTCTCTCTTCGGCGGTAAGACTGTTCGACCAGGGCTACTCATACACCTACGACGATGTCATCTTCCTCCCTCACTACATCGAGACGGGCTCCAAACTTCTGATTCCCTCCAAGCTTCCCTAATTCGCTCCGCCAAGTTCCTCCGCATCCCTTTCGCCCATTTCGATGACCTAATATTCAAATCCCCTTCCGATTCCATCTCTTCTGCCTCCGAATTCGATACTTGTCCGAACATCTTCTTCATCGAGACGGGCTCCAAACACTCCAAGCTACTCGGCGTCGTTTCAAAGTCCGACTGGAGCGATGTTCACGCGGATTCTAAGGTTTGCGAGTATATGGAAAAGTCTCCGCTATCCTTGCCTTCTTCTTATCCTTTGATTGTGGTTTTGTTGGGGGCTGTGAGGAGAGGACCTACAACCTGGACTGAAATTGAAATAGAGAATAGCACTAAAATTAGGGATTTGGGAGGGGATTGGTTATGGCGGCTGAAGGGTGGGGGAAAGGATAAACATGGATCTAATTGAGAAAAGAGAGTGGTGGAAAAGGGGAAAGGATGAACCCGAGAAAGTGAGGAGGGAGGGAGTTACCCGGAAAAGACGACTGTATCTTGAATGTTGAGGAGAATTATTTTGTTACTTCTCTTTTTTAAACGTGGGTACTTTGGTCAATTTACAGGATTTTGTTAAAAAAATTGGACGGAGACTAACTGAATTAACGCTAGGGAGGCTGTCCCTCACGAAAAAAAGTATGTGGAACTCATCTCCAAAACTCGAAAAGCACAGAGGGGTTCCTCCAATTTTTCCTTAAACTAATTTATGTTTTGGATGGTGAAGACCAAAGGACAAAATGATTCATTTAGTTTTACTACTATAATCTAAACACGTACTACTAAAAAAAAATGGTAATTTCAGTAAAAATTTGTTTACATTAATTTATTACTAATTTCTTAAATAAAATTTTTGTATTTTATTTGGAGCAGAGTAGTAGAAGTGCTAAAAAATACATAAATAATCAATAATAATTATAGAATAAAATAAGTTGGTTTATTTTAATTTTATTCTCTTGGCCAAAGGGTAATTTGTACCGTCCACCCTCGTAGTTTGACCAAATTTTGCTGCCCCCTCCTCAGATTTGGTCATTATACAGAGTCAACCATTTTATCCATTTTGTTGATTAATTCAATTAATTTATAATTTTTATAGAAATAAAATATAAAAAATACTTTTAAAATGTTGATTTCATACAAAAAAAATTAAACTTTAATATATTTGATCACAATTATTTTCAAATAGGGTATATTTAAATTAAAACTTAATATATATTCAAGCTAAAAATAAAAGAAGAATAAAAAAAATTCTTCTAATATTAAAGTTCAACTTACACACTTATATAATCAAATATGTATCATATATAGCTTATATATTAAGTCAATCTCTTTTATGAAAATAATTAATTTATAGTTTTATTTCATATTTATTACTTTTTAAGTATAAGTATATTTGTATGTGCATATATATATATATATGTATATTAATATTTATTTTATATTTTTTATTTTAATCATGAAAGAATATTAATACATAGAAACTTATTTGGAAGAATGATTGACTTGATGTATAAAAAATTGATGTAGCATAATTAAGTATATAATTAATTAATTACGCATCATAGTAATATACATCAAGTCAATCATTCTTTTAAAAATAATTTGTGAATTTATACTATTTCATAATTTTTACTTTTTAGCTATGCTATTTTATATAAATAGATTATATGCGTATATATTCATATATATTCAATATTAATTATAAATGAGCGAATTTAGCTTGATGAATTTGTTGATTTAAAAATACGAACATCATGAAATCGAACGAGAAATGAAAAAAATATTCTATTATGATTAGAGTTGAAAACATGTATATATGTATATATTAATATGCAAATGCACATGTATATAAAAATACACTTATACTTAAAAAATAATAAATTTTAAAATAATATAATATTTTAAAATTATAAATTATTTTTATAAAATAGATTGAATTAATAAATATGATACATATTTAATTATACATATATATATGTATTCAATTTTAATATTATAAAAAAATTCTTTATTCTTTAATTTTTTATTTGATTATATATTAATATTAAAAATAATTATGATCAACTATATTAAAGTTTGACAAATTTTATTAAATAAATATTTTTAAAGTATTTTTTTAATATTATATTTATATAATAAATTAATTAACAAAATTCATAAAAAGATAGGCTCTGTATAATAAAAAAATTTGAGGGGCACAATGAAATTTTGCCAAATTATAAGGATGGGCGGTACCAATTACCCCTTGGCCGAATGGTTTAAAACTTATGCACGGGGAGAATTTCGGTGTACCATTAGTGGGATTAAATTCTCCAGGACATATATCACAGTGGTAAAGGGGAGGGTGGATAGCACTCAGCGCGGTAGTGTGCAGAGTTTGATTCCCCGTAAGATGGAATTGACTCTGTTATAAACACCCTGGCTCTTGTGATGCATATCCTGTAATTTACCTTCTCCACGTTGATTCAGGATAGGATCGGTGGGGAACTGTCAAAATTACAGTCTCAACCTTTTTATTAGTGGGATTAAATTAATTGGTGGAAGGCGGGAGAGGAGGGAGGTGGGTACAGATTTTGCGGGGTCGAGAGAGGACAAAGGGACCGAATGCCGGAAGACCTCCGCTTTTGCCGGCGACCATTTCTTTATAGTTTAACCGCGGTTAATGCTTTTCCTTGGTACGGAACTGTGGTTGAGACTTTCTATAGCCAATGGGATTTGCGTAGTTTTTGTGCAGGCTCGAGAGTGAGAGACAATTCTCTCTGGCTACTGTCTGCTGCATCATCCAATTAGCAATTAACGCCTAAAATATTACTCCAGTTTCAAACCATTTACCTTTCGGGAAATAGGGTAAAATGCACTAATTTTATGATTGAAAATAAAGATACTTCTTTTACATTTCGTATCTTTAGTACTTAGGATATTGTAAAGCGAACAAAAAAATTGCAATCCGTATATGGAGCGTCTATGCGCTCCTAGCAAGGAGCGCCTATTCATTTTATTACGTTGATTGTTTATTTTTTTAAATTAAATGTTCATTTTTATTGTTGTTACTGAAAATCAACAATAATAATAAAAACATTAAAATGAACATTTAATTATAAAAAAATGCACAAACAAGATAATAAAATGAATAAGAGCACCTAGGCGCTCCTTGATAGCTATGCGCTCCATATAATTTCTAAAAAAATTGTAATTTGATTTTTCAAAGTTAAAATACTTTTATTGCTTAAATTAATGAATAAATTCATCACGAGTGCACAATTTTGAACTCTTGTCATATCGTATTAGAATATTGACATCGTATTGATCATTTATATTGAGATCATTTTTTCATTTATCGTAAAAGAGATGATCTCAACACCGATTATTACATTGTAATTGGGGCTCTTGATTAGGTGTTATTCGCGATGATGCTTGATCTTGAGTATGTCGATCGTACGTATGTGTTGTAGTTGATGTATTGTTACTGTGGCCACTTACACTGATCAAATTGTTATGATGTTTCGGCAGTTGGCTTCGTATAAGGACAATTAACACAACCAAAGTTCAATTTATTTACAAGAATGGAGAGTTTGCCTTCAACGTAACAGAAAGAAAAGCAACGATCAGGGAGAGAGAGGTCGAGTCGAAAAGAGAATTTCTCAACTGAAAATCCAAGCTCAAACATATTGATATGGTTATTTAGTGGCTGAATTAAGAAATTAAACATTTTTATCGTGCGCGACTCTTGTTTAACCAAAATTATGCTGTAACAAATCATGTTTACTTGTCACGAACGGTTGTCCATTATTAGCATCATCGGGGTAGGAAGAAAAGCTCAAGGATGGGTTAATTAGAATATGTCCACAAAAGGAGAAGTAATGATACTCCATTATTAGTTATCTATAACGATGGACTGTCTCTTTAATTTCCTGGCAAACAAAATACAAACTGCTAAATTTGGACCACCGCCACTTTGAAGAACATGATAAGAAGAAATTATCTGGCTTTCTAATTGATAAATTAATTATAATCATCTATTAGGGACACCGGAAACCCTACTTGGTGCTCCATTAACAACCAGTACTTCATACTTAAGGAGAAGGAAAAATGTCCAATTTTTCTCTATCGTAGGACCCAAATACTGAGTAGTGGGTACAATAGATAGGCTTGGTCTATGGATATTCTTTGGGCTTCATGTAAACAGACGAGTGACTAAACGGAAATAGACGGGCCTGCTCATCTTGCACAATGAATACAAGCCCAATTTCTCATCCGGTCTGTTACATTTTCGGGCTTAGTAAATGAACATATTTTTTTGGTACTATTTACCGCTCCAATTTTTTTTTTTTTTATTATTATCCCCAATTTCAATAAAATATCCTTATTATTTACAAACCCATCCTTTTCAACTAGGGAGGCAGTTGACCCCACTAGTTGAGTTCATTAAAATCTGGGTAGAAGACTCCCAACCTTCGTCTTATATATTCGTTGTTGCCTGAAACAAATTCCCCACACCATTAAAAAATATTTGCTAAATTGGGGATTAAGATTTTTGCTTCAAATTGATTAAGGGAAAGGATGGAAGTCACTTTTATCTTGATAGCCAGAGACTGGGCTAGGGAACGAGGAGCACATCAGCGGCGCCGGAGAAGCGGCATAATAATCAAGCAGATTACTTTTAGTGCTATTTACCGTCCCAAATTTTTTATTATCGCTCCATTATCATATAATCACTTTAATATTTTAATTTTTATTAAAGTGTACAAATATTAAAATTAAAGTATTAAAGTGAATATATAATAATGGAGCGAAAATAAAAAATTAAAAACGATAAGTGAAATGATATTTTAGTAAAAATAAAGGGCGATAATAGAAATTTTGAGGGCGATAAATAGCAACCCAACTCTTGAAACGCCATCTTGGGTCTTGGATTTTCAATGTAAAAACTACTAATTGATGTTTGTTTGTAATAGGTGGTGGTCAATGCCGTCCATTTTATAACAAAAATATTTGTTATTGGAAAAAAAAAACAAACTAACAAGGTGATACTCCATTTGCAAGTAACTTTAGTACCTGGACGAAGAATAGGAATAACTAATAAATAAACAAAGTTTTTAACGAAGGACATTAAAGCACATCAGAAAGGCATCATTAACAAACTGAACGTTTGAATTTTTTTTTTTTTTTTTTACTATCAACAAACTGGTAATAAAATTTATCTTGACAAGTTATGTACATCTCCATGTTGTTTGTGCTCTTTGGTTTTTCCTTGTGACCTTTCATTACTTGACTTCAGGTGAGATAAATATTTTATATAAAAGAAAATTTAGATGCCGTGAGATTATCATTCCGAAGGAGGATGCTGCAAATTTTCGGATTCACGTAACGGCATAGAGCGAGAAAGATTTAAGATTTTTTTAATAAAAATATTTTTTGTATTAACATAATGATAGTGAGAAATTTAAGAACAATATTTAGCAATCCTATTTATGATACCAATTGCACAAGAAATGAATATTACAGTAGGGGTGTGTACGAGACGGGCCTAGGCCAACGTACTTTCAGCCTAGTTTAGTATATATATCCACATATGCACAGGCTTGGCATTTTAGAGCCCAATATGGCAGACTTTACACGGTTTCTATGATGTTGCTAAATACCGCTTTTAAATTTCTCTCTTCAATCTTTAGTTTTGATTCTAATTTTTTACTGCCGTTCCTGATTCCACTAACCAACAACCCCAAAAAATAACTAAAAGCATTGGCCTATACTGTGTTTTTTAATACTTTGAGATAAAACTTCATTTTCAAAATTGTCTTCATGGAAATCCAATCAATGATCATATTTGGATTCTTTGGGATGATAGATTGACAGTGGATCTAGTAAGTGTTAATCCCCAAGCTATCTCTGTGAATTTATATGTGGAAGATAGAATTGACTGTGTGGCTTCATTTGTCTATGCTAAGTGTTCAAGGACTGACATGGTGGAACTCTGGGATTACTTGACCCAAGTTAATCAAGGGACTGAGAAAGGATGGATTTGTGGTGGAGATTTCAATACTATCATCCAGACTAATGAGAAATTAGGAGGTAATGGACATGATTTCCACAATATGGATGATTTTTGCTGTGTCTTCTGATTTATTCGCAATTTAGTAGCAAGTTTGTTACTTTATTTTTTACTGTGTCTTGAACGACACAGTAATTAATTTAATACTGTGTTTGATTAACGTGAATCCATTATGAACGAATTTTTGTTTGATCTTAGAACATATTCATGATGGATCTTGTTTTAAACGCAAATATCTCATTATTTATAACTTCAAAACAAAATCTAAAAGCTCATAATTAAATTTTGTTTTAAACAAGATCCATCATTAATATATTCTGAAACGAAAAAAAAAAAATCGTTCATAGTTTGTACACCAGCAATCCTAAGAAGAGTAGTCTACTTTATCTTCTTTGTGTTTTGGCAGATACCCAGCAAAAAACACTTGCTTCTTCAAAGATCTTCATATTTATATGGAGAAGGAGAAAGCCGTTGGATAGTTGCTTTTCCTCAAAACATGGAAAGATGTTCACCAATAAGTGCTTGTCCTTATCAAACAGTAGCTACACAAATGAAATGACTTGTTAGCCTTTTTAGTCCTTATTTTAAGCATAAAGGTTTTTCCATTTTAGGCTAACAGTAAATGTTATCTCAAATTTCTCCAATAAATTATATCATGTAATACTTTGAGATAATTATAACATTTCAAAATTCCAGCTTTGATTTGAACGAAGCTATGTGAAAATGCTGGTGTTCATATATGTAGCATTTATCCAACGAGCTTATGTGAAACTAAAGCTTAGCTTGGAGCTTGTGATTGCTTCAAAGCTATCAGCTCTAAGCCAAAGGGTGTACCTGCAAGCTTAGGTTAGACAAGAGAGATACTTGAGATATTACTTATTTACTGTAAGGATTTAAGCTAAGAGATCTAGGTAAAACAATTAAGTACAATTACTCTAAGCTATAAAATTTATAGAATGGGCTTAAGCAAATTAATGAGTTGATCAATAATCTCCTCCTATTTGCTTAAGGTCATTCATTATCCAAAAGCTTTTTGAAAAATGAAGGATAAACAAATTTGAAAGGATTTTCAAAGCTAGAATTTTTTTAAAAATTTTTAATAAATAAATTGAAAATCTTTTGATAAGAGGCTAGCAATTACTAAGGATAAAACAGTAAAAGCATGTATAATAGATGTAGACAACCACCCATCAAGGAATAGAAGAATGGCTGGACAAGGAGTAATTGGTACTGGGGAGCGAGTTGCACCAATTTTATCTAATACTTTTGCAGCACTTACAATTGAGGGGGACCATGAAGGAGATACAGATGAGGAAGTAGTCATGGAAACACCCCCTACATGTACAGATGGTAACAAAGAAAACGGAGAACAACAATGTGAGGATGCTATTCTTATACAACGGGTCATGCCACTTAGACCCTCTGGGAGGCAATCATATGAGTATGGATCAGATACGGAAGAGCTGCAAATGTAAAAAGGTCATGGAAGGGTGAAATTTTGTGCTCTATGTGTTAGCAATAGATATGCTTCTATGGATGGTATTCGGGAAATGGTGCAAGGGAATAATGAGGCAGAATTGGGATATGTGATATCTCATATCCACAAGGGATTTTTGAAAATTCAGTATCTAATAAATTTTGTGTTTGAAGAAACGTGATAAACTATGAACGATTTTTTTTTTTCGTTTCAGAATATATTAATGATGGATCTTGTTTAAAACAAAATTTAATTATGAGCTTTTAGATTTTATTTTGAAGTTATAAATAATGAGATATTTGCGTTTAAAATAAGATCCATCATGAATATGTTCTAAGATCAAATAAAATTCGTTCATAATGGATTCACGTTAATCAAACACAGTATTAAATTAATTACCGTGTCATTCAAGACACAGTAAAAAATACAGTAACAAACTTGCTAATAAATTGCGAGTAAATCACAAGACACAATATCTAATGAGTCACTGTGTCTTGGCTTTTGAACGATACAGTATCTAATGAGTTACTGTGTCTTCGACGACACAGTAGATAATTTATTATTGTATTAAAGAAATGTGACAAATTATGAACGATTTTTTTTCTGTTTCAGAACATATTAATGATGGATATTGTTTAAAAGAAAATTTAATTACGAGCATGCACATATTTTTAGATTTTATTTTGAAATTATAAATATATCTGCTGTGAAAATATGTACTTCTGACTGCAAAAAAAAAAAAAAAGACTGTTATAATGATGCAGCAGAAAATGATGCAATTAATGGACATGTTGATTGTAGAAAGCCCCGGGAGCGTTATTTTTCAAGTAAATTAAGAACTTACCTAATTAATTAGTTACCAATTCTATTGTATTTTTATATTTTCTTTTCCTTTTAAAATTAGGTTTATGATCTATTTTGTACTATAAATAGAGGCCTTAGGCCATTAGTTTTAGGGTGCTGAATTCTCCCTAAACCAAATGGGTGGAAGCAAAGCCTGTCCTACACATCGACAAGGCGACTACCATGAAATTCATAAAGGATCACGTCTAGGGTCGGTTTGGACTACCAAGAGTGATGATCTACGACAAAGGAACCAATCTCGTTGGAGGAGCGATGAAAAGAATACCGGGTGAAAATAGAGTGGAGCAATGGTCAGCATCGGAGTCTCACACTCACACACCCTGAAGGCCAAGAAAGGGAAATGGATAGATGTGCTCAACAGGGTATTATGGTTGATATCTCTTCATTATGCATATATTTTAGCCTTTTATTATGTGTATTTTATATATTTATTCCGAGATAATGCGTTAATTTTATGTGATTTTATGTTTTTAGGTAATCTCGAGGATTTTGGAGCTTATGTAATTTTTTATACATTATTTCGAGCTCAAATTACATATCTGAAATCCTTATTCAATGTGTAAGAAAAGTCGTGAAGGATCGTTAGTCATTCGAGCAACTTATGAGTGACTTGTTAATGAAAGGACTCACGGATGTCAGAAAACTAACGACGAAAAGGGCCAGAAAGTCAGAAAGCAGGAACTGACTTGTACAGTACAAGCTTTTTATGTTGTGGGCCAGCAACTGCAGCAGCAGCAGCTTGTACCGTACAGCTCTACAGTGGTGTTTCCAGCAGCAGCAGCTCCTCCTTGTACCGTACAGCTCATCTATGCTGTGACCAACATCGAGCAAGAGAGTGACACGTGGCAAGGCAAAATTAGTGTTTAAATAGTATATTAATAGTAAAAAGATTAGTGTTTAATTAAATATTTTTTAATAATAAATATTTTATATATAAAAATATTATTAGTATACGACAAATAATAAATTATTAATTATTAATTTAAATGGAAAATTATGTAAAATTGTGTATGATAGGAAAAGGATTTAAAAACAGAGGGGAAAATATGTTCATCTTCTCCCTTTTCACCATTCACCTGTATCTCCCTCTCATTTTCTCCATCACCACATCCAAATCATTCATTCTATTTTCTTCCACCATCTTAACCATTCATTTTTATAACAAAAATCATGGTTTTTCATTCACAGCTTCGAAACTTCCGACAGCACAATATAGTTTTGGGAAGCATGTCACTCCACCTAATAATAATATGTGAGATAATTTTGGAAAGAATTCCTTCAATTATCTTCCGTATAAGGCATCTGAAAAGCTCTCTTCAACCTCAGGTTAGTATGTCTAATATTATATAATTATACATATTAAATAAATTGTACTTATTTTTAAGGAATAATGAATTAAAACATCAATATTGTTGTGCTTTATCTTTGGCTTCGTCTTTTTTTCTCCCTTGATATATAATTACCAAATAAGTTTAATTTCACGTTTTGCTTAAAGTATGATTTAATTGGTTGCATCTTATAAAATGAAGTTTTTAAAAATAAAATAAAAATATTATTATAATTAATAAAAATCAATTAATAACTTAAACTTAAAACGTTGACATCTCAAAAGTAAACCATATTGCTAGTTTAACAAAATAGTGAAGATATAGTTTGGATTTTCATTAAATTTGATCTATAAATTGTTGAAAAAATTAAGTCTTTTCTAATTTTGAGTAATATTTTTAAAATTACATAAATTCTTTTAAAAAATCAAAAGTTTATAAAAACCGAATCAAAAAATATAAAACCAAAAAATTTATTTTTAATATTTTTAGATTAGTTTCGATTTTGAAAAATGATAAAACCGAACTATTAATTTGATTGTGATTTTGATTAAAATGGAACCAAACTAAATCATGTTCATCCCCATTTATTACCGGTGAGCATGCATATTAAGAAGTATAACAACTGCAACAGCACGTGATTCGTGTAAGTGATTTAAAGCTGTGTCAATAGGGTTGGCTCGATAAAGGACCTCTCCTGTCTCTACTCTGCGTCTCAGTATCATTTAAACTCTTCTCTCTCTCAGCCTTTACCAAATTGTCTATTCACCATGTCATTCAACCTAATAATCATCTGTGATGTAATTCTGGGAAGAATTCCCAAATTGATCGTCCATATAATGGATCTCAGAAGCGATATTCAACCTCAGGTTTGTGTCTTCCTTCCATTTCGTTTGCTGTTCAAACTCTATTAGGTTTGTGTCTTACAATGTCGTCGTCGTCGTCGTCTTCTTCGAATCTCTGTTTTAAATTTAGTTGTCACCCTGGTCAATCCGTGGTTGTAGAAGGTAATGACTGCACTGTTGAGAAGATCATTCAGCTTATTACTAAATTTTTATTTGATTTTCTCAACAGTGCCGTCATTACCTTCTACAACCACATTTTTATGAAGACACATGTAGATACCATAATTTTCCCTGCCTGGCGAGCATGAAATTGAGCTCGGTCCAGGTATAGCAACCAAGCACAGATCAGAACA
>JAOWAN010060552.1:0-12374 GCA_028566635.1 Lobelia cardinalis
ACGAAGTAAAGACGTAGTTTTGATTAGTGGAAAAAAAAAAAAAAAAAAAAGAGAAAATTTGTTTACAGCGTAGCCTTCTTCTTCCTCGCTCCAATCGCCGGCGACCAGACCAGCCATGGAAGGGGCGAGACAGAGCTCTGGTAAACCACCCTTAGCTGGAAATTTTGAGGTGGAAGGGGCGGCCGCCCCCTCCCGCCCCCCCTGGATCCGCCCCTGAGTATGGGGGTGGTGGACTGACGATTTGAGGATGGTTTCAGGTCATGGTTGTTTGTCTGAGGGTTATATCTGTATGTGCTTATCAAACTCTTTTAAGCCTGTGGTAGGGAGGTATCCTTCATTATTATGAAGTGTACATATCTACTATTCCCGTTGGATGTTGAATAAAAGAATTGGAAATCTCACTTGCTCCTTTTGTTCCTGCAATTAATTGATATTTGTGAGTATTTGTCAAAATAACACTAGCATGCATATATATCAATTAGGATCTATAAATATCAATTAGGATCCAAAATTATCAAATTTTTGAATCCTAGTGGTTCTCATGATTCTTAAATTATTTAGATTCTCATGTGCAAGACAGGATTGCCCAAATTTCTAAGGGTTAATCTTGCAATAGCCAAGTTGTTACCTCGTGAGTGAGTCGCCTCATGTAGATCTGCCACCTTCAAAGCTGGTGAGGGAAAGGCTAAAAGAGGCCAGCATTGCTGCTACAAATTTTTATCAATGTCGTCGGCATAGACTCCAGCTCTTTGAAATGCTCCCATAAACAGAGTACTGAGGAATGCAATTTAACGAAACAAAATTATTTATATATATATACATATATCTATATATATAAAGGAATACAAAATAGACATACCTCTGGAAAAATACAGAAATTAAGCTCAACACCTAAAGAAAAATTAAGCGGATGGTTCATAACTAAACTTATAACACCACAGGCAACAAGTGAGGATAAGAATTGGATCTGCCTTCAAACACAAGTTCCTGAATTCTGATTTAACCTTGGCTTTACAGGATACTCCCAACATACCGTATATAGGTCTATTACAATATGTTCTGTGCAAATCCCGAAATGAAAATCATCGGAGAGCAAATACAAAATACTGTGAATCAGAATGAATGTAGTTCCCGTGGTCATGAACTTTTGACCAACAAGTTTCTGCATAAAGCTAAAGGTTAAAGTTGAAATTAATGCATAAATGGTTCGCAGAAAACTAATAATGTTGAACTAGTGGTTTAGACATTATTTCAAGTATATAGTCTTCACTAGATACAGTTGTCCTATATGAGCGTGCACACACACACATCACTTATCCTCCAAAACTCAACGGCCATTGGATGCACACAGTCCAACACAAAGCGTCTGTAGGTGGCTTTTTAAGTCTGCTGTCAAATCAAAGTTGCTCACAGCAATAGAATAGCATAAGTAGGGTTTGAAATCTTATCTTTTTTCAGACTAGATTCAACAGCTTGATATCTGAAGGCAATGAAGGACGCTGAGAATAGAAAGCTTAACAGCACAGCACTCTCATGAATTACTGAAGCATTTCAAGGCTAAGTTACTAAACCACTCAATTTTGCCACGCACCTTGGCGGGTATCCGCCAATCAAAATATCCAGAAGACAAGACCCTCATATACAGAAACTTTATCTTCTTCCCAGCAATGACAGATTTTTAGAAGTATACTGATGTTGTTCCACAATTAGTAAATTTTATGAGATGGAGTCTTGTAGAGATAACGTTGCGGTATCACAGGACCAACAAGTCAATGAAAAACATATTGATGTCCCCAAGAACATTTATAACGGAGCTATGACTAGTTAGCATAGCAGATCCTTTGCAGATAATTTTGAAGCATTTCAGCAATTTGTTTATATCATGGATACACAAACTAAGTTGGCTGAATGTGTGCAAATCCTCATTTTCACGATGATACAGCTTGGTGACTTACTTTAGAGGATATGCCAAGACACGTTGTCCCAATGTCACAAAGCTAGTCTCTTAGTTGGACATAAACCAGGCCGAAGAGGAGACACTGCATATGTATTCAACAGAAACAAGAAATATCAATGGAATACGAAAATAATAAAGCATCACCTACCGCAAGTAGAGGAGATGGGAGGAAACAGAAGGAAAAAAAGACAAACCTTCCTGTAAAGACGTGCACTCTTGCACCAAGTATCGTCGGAGGTTGAAGACCATGATTACCGCGAAACTCTTCGAGCAGATTTCTCATCTTCATTGACTCCTCAAGGTAGTTATCCTGCATTGCACACCAAAGTGAGTACTTCATTAGCTCATGTTACAAAGAAAACCATTCAAATAGCCAACATTTACAAGGTGTGGAAAAAAAGCGAAGGCCCGTAATAATGATTTGAATAAGGTCTATTTCTTGCATATTAAGGCTTGATATTCCTTGTTGGGCCCTCTAATTAACACCTCAAGAATTTTCAAGAGTTGTAACGTGTAATGGTATCAGGCCTCTAGTTACACAAGGTTCGGGGCATGAGTCATCACTTGCCTTTGGTCTACCCACATTGTTTATTTGGCTTACCCATTAGACCTTTTCCAAGAAAGTTCTGTCACTAACATGTTTACTTCCGTTGTGGGTAATGTATTTGGATTTAAAGTCCGTGCTCAACGTCTCAAAGATTTGCAAATCCCGCATGCGTTTGTTAAAACTTTTCAGGGCCCGCCTCATGGCATCCAAGTTGAGAGAGAAAAATTGAACAAGTATGGACGTATGTGGATACATTGGATCATAAGGCTAGTTTTATATCTCCAAGTGTGAGCAGGGCTTGCACGTAAGG
This sequence comes from Lobelia cardinalis, assembly GCA_028566635.1. Taxonomy (NCBI): domain Eukaryota; kingdom Viridiplantae; phylum Streptophyta; class Magnoliopsida; order Asterales; family Campanulaceae; genus Lobelia; species Lobelia cardinalis. The sequence continues at coordinate 2,815 of JAOWAN010060552.1, forward strand.
ACGTGTTAATGCTTAATATACATTGTTTCGCTGTCATTAAAATTGCTTCAGTTTTAGATGAACAATATGAGGCTGCTAAATGTTAATAATATCATAATCTGAGTGTATTCTAAGTAGAAGCATGAATGCATATCCTTCAAATCGAAGCACAGCCATATATAAAGCCAGGCTTAAACATGGTGAAAAAGCTATTGGCTCTTAACATAGTTAGACAAGGAGATGGTGATATGTACACAAAGACAGACACAAAAAACTGATTGAGGGCTGCAAATACAATTATATACATATATTTACACACACACACACCCCTTGTCTCGTTGTTGATAAAGTTGAAGAAAGAATTGCACAAAAAAAAAGAAGCAGCCTCCTAGAGGATGTACACACATTAGTTTGATTTCACAACCCAGCAGTGGGAAGGAGAACTGTTCAGTGAAAATATACGTTAAGAGTGCATGTAAATTTGGACATATTTCTGCAAGATTATATACATTGTAATTCATGCCCCTGCAATCCAAATACTTGGAATTGATCCCACTGATCTCTACGCGACTGATTCTAGAGAGCACATCAAAACCAAAGCATGTCACAGAATTTAAGGTACTATATTGCAGTTTGCAAATTTAAAGAAAGGCCCATTTGAAAATTTAGAGCAAGGGTTCAAAGACTAAAACACTACTGAAGCTATCATTATTCACGAATGCACTAAAAAAGAACAACCTAGGAAAACAGTCAAACAATCAATTGCTTCCTCAATAGTTAAGATTGTCCCGATGTACTCATGTACCAACAACAAGCTGGAGTTGTGAAGACCATAAAAAATAATCCAGCCAGGTCCTTTAAATGGAAGTTCTTAACTAGTGATTTCTAGTTCTTGTGATCAAGTGGGAGCTTTCTAAACTTAAATACTCGACCAATTGTGATCACATTGAATTCATGTAGCCGACCCCAAGTGATTGAGACTATGGCTAAGTTGAGTTCAGTTGTTAACTTTTGATTAGACTGAGTATTAGGAGGGACTGGATATGCTGTTTTTAGCACAATGTATGAAATTATGAATGAAATTTTTTTATGGGGTATATACTACATAGATTAGGAAAATGCATTATTTGACACATTTTTTAAGCGGTCACTTATGTCCCCGTACCCCCTCTACAATGTGAGAGAGAGAGAGAGAGAGAGAGAGAGAGAGAGAGAGAGAGAGAGAGAGAGAGAGAGAGAGAGAGAGAGAGAGATGGGTGAGTATTTCTGACAGAGGGAGTAAAATGGGTGAGAAAGGTTTTTTGAGGTGGTGGGGGGAGATGTTGGCTGTAGTAATTAATAAAATAGTGGAATGATGTAAGTTTTGTTCAAAAGAGTTCCGGAAGTAAAAATAAAATAGTGGAATGACATACGATTTGTCTAAATGAGTTTTGATGTGAAAAATGGGGGGAAAAAAAAAACATTGCATCCAATCCACCCCCCCCCCCTCCCTTAGTCAGCTAGCGATCTGTGAAAGCAAATTTTTATGCCTTCACAAAACAAATATTGTGGTTCTAGTCATCAGCAATTTCAAGATTTCACTGAATTTATATTTTTTATAAAAGAAGAAACAATATTAGAAATAATAAAAGGAGTACCCCGGGGGGGGGGGGGCAGGCCAGAGATCCGCTCCAAGAAAAAACAGAAAAAACATCATCCCCGGCACTACATATGAATCATGACATAAAACGATCAGAATTGTCATATGGTGGATACTCCTAGGTGTTGCTTCCTTCAAGGAAAAAGCAAACTGACCAATTGACCATGTACTACGAGAATTCTAAAAAGCAAAAAAAAAAAAAAATGAATATCTGGTCACTCTGACCTGCCCTGGCTAAAGTCTACCCACGATAAGATGCCCAAAAACCGCAGCTCCAATGCATCACTTGAGCCGTCTTGAAGTTCAGCATCACCAGTATCACCACGGCCAATTCGTTCCAGAAAAATTTTCCATTCATCTACATTAGGGGGAAGCGGAGGATGGCGGGGTAAGCTATATAACTTTGAATTCGAACTGACATAGAAGGTGCAAAGAAAATCTAAAAAAAAGAAGGATAAAGCTTGAAAATGAAGGGAAAAATGAAAGAAGATCGAGGAAATGATGAAAAAAAATAAAACAATGGAAATTTTCTATTCTTAGTTCTTAATATTCAAGTATGAGTCTTGTAGACTCCAGGTCTTTAGATAGCAAAACCCTAGTAAACCCAATACTAACTAAAATAAAAACACTAAATAATTAAAATATTAAAAATTCTGAACCGTATTTACATAAAACTAACTATGGGCTCGGCGTACGCCTACGCTTATCATATATCCATGTTATCTTCCTTCGGGAATTGTATTTGTTTCTCATCAGAAACTCATAGGCGACAGTGTTAAGAAGGAAGAAAGGATCTCCCAAAGAAGTACAAGAACGAGCCATTATTGCCATCATATCTGTTATAACATCCAAAGATTATACCACGTGAATTGAACCGTCAAAGAGGTCATCACATCGACACAAAAAATGATCAGCTTAGGCCAAAACAGATATAAACCGTACTAAATTCCTAATATGCAGGATCAAGTAGAAATTACCGGTAAAGATTTTCTGGAGATAGAAAATAGTAGATATTCCATCCTCATTTTCAACACGCAACTCAGAGGAACTATAAAGTACAGTCTCGCTGTAGTACGGAGTGAATACACTGTTTACAAAAACACCAGATAAGAAAGATATAAGGACTAAGAAGGAAGAAAAGAGAAGTCATCCCACAAAGCAAATAAACCACACACACCAGCATGGCATCATTTCACAAACAGGTTTTGCTTGAGGCATGTCCATGAAAAGAGAATTGGGAAAAACTCTAATCGCCTTCTTGCTTCAAGATTTTTGGGAATATTAGCATCAGAATCCTTTACTGTAAGAAGTAAGTGCAACCGCTTCACCTGCTCCTTCTGTACCAAGGAGAATGGCGGTCCATTAAATGTAAATAATAAAGGGTAATTCTAGCATTTTCCAAAGAAAAATTAAATGAAGTTCAAATATTGAGAGGACCATAAAATTTCAGGATCTCAGGGCCATTCTATCCTGGAAAATAGGTGCCCTTCAGTTATTGCCCTCGCCAATATGGTCCATGTATCAAGCTGCTCCCTGCAGGATCAAAGCTAACTATTAACTGTTGAAAGTAAAGCATACATGGACAACCCCATGATCAACTAATTTGCAGAGAAGTACAAAGTCAAGAACATACCTTAGATCATGTGACAGCAGTTCATGCTAACTACCTCATATAACTCGTACACAGCTTTAGCAGCACCTTTTGCGAGTTCAGGTGTTTCATTTCGGATCTGATGCAATAATTAAAGTAGTCATTAGATTATTACCGCAGAGTATGTATACTCTTGTAGAAGAATTCAAGCTAGAGCTATAAAGAAATGAGAATAGCCAAAATTCAAGCTTTAAAGCTCAGGCTTGCTGAAAATAGCTCAGGCTTACATAAGCCCCACTTATCTTCTTTGGAAATGACTCGCTAATATAAGTGAAACTCGAACTTCAGCTGAGTTTCGTGCATGCTTGTGTTCGAATGGAGCATGTAAAGATGCATAGATAATTTATACGACGAAGAAAGGCACCATCTAGGCCACCAGTATTTTGAAAAGCAGGGGAGAAGTTCATTGCAACGGAACATTGATTGAAATATTTGATTGAGCTTGCACCCTCTCTGTATTCTTTCTCTTGTAATCATTCTAATCCTTATCAGACTGAATGATGAAATAGTAAATAGGTGATCAGAGATTGGTGCCTAGACATATGAAGCAATGACACTCAGATAATCACCATGATTAAGAAGAGGTCCTTACCAGTAGCGTCTAATTCCCCAAAAAAGAACAGATTATTTAGGCTTTATACTGAGGCAGATGAAGTAAAAGTAGCAGCAAGGGCAACTATTATGAGAGGATTTATCTCTTGATTAACAGAACTCATTACTGTTTTTTTTTAGATTGAAACTGAAATGCCTGCCAATGTTGAGAAATATATGTGGCTGCATAGTTAAGAATCCAAAAGTTTGAAATTTGTAGAATTTAAACCTAAGCTTGGACCATAAATCTTCTCAACCTTCACACATGGATGCCCAAAGGTCCATCACGAAAAGCAAAATAAATTGCATAAATTCCGTATGACACATATCATTAATAAATTTAAGCTATATAAGATGTGCATCACGGAAAACACTAGGAATTGCATAAATTCTAAACGAGTATGCATATTTTCAGAATACAGAGCTATATAAGCTTAGATGGTTTCTAAATATTTTAGATGATAAATTTCTGCCATCAAAAATACTATGACTTTGCAATTTTCATAATTTAATAAAAAGTAGTATATTGATCCAGATATTGGGTCAAAGTATGATCAGCCTGACCAACAAAGAGACAGTGGCAAAAGATGACTTGGTACTTGCCAGACGCATGGAAAAACACACCCATCCAGCCAACACACTTACATACAACAATTTAAATTCTTCACAATTATTTTGATAACAAATTTAGCAGGCAAAAAAGTACTACTCCCCCCCCCCCCCACGTCCACAGGGAAAAAGGAAAAGTAACCGAGTTGCATTTGACCTTTTATTGCCCAAAAAAATGTCTTGTTTTTTTTTAAAATCTTTAAGCATTAACGTTCCATTATTTTTCCTTTTCTTTTTGTTTTTGCTTTCTGAAAACACGGTCATTCTCTCATATTTCATATGAACAAAATTTATTCCAGTGCAATTTGGAGGAAATGTATTGACACGAAAGCATTCCACTCAGCTTCAGTAACAGTTCCAGGATCCAACTGGAAAAAACCTTGATGCAGGACGGATGTACAAGCACAAGAGCATTGGACAATTATTAGCATTTACCTAGTTTACTTATATCGTGTCTTTCCGTATTTTAGTTAGCGTAGAATATTTAGATTAGTATTAAATTAGTATAAGTTTTAGTCATTTACTAGTTAGGAGTCTTCTCTTATTTACTAGCTTAGACTATAAAGAAAGGATGTAATCAGTCATTCTAATTAGAGTAGAATAATAAAGAATTACCTTGAGAGCACGAGTTTGTGTTTCTTCCGATCCCTTGTGCAGGTAGGTTTTCTCTTCTTTCTATACTTTATTCTATATTCTACTTCGTTCTGCATCAACCTCTCTTTGTGTATATTCAATCATCAAACTCTTTCCAATTTATTATATCTTAGACAAACCTTAACCTGGTATCTTTCCACAGATCTTAACAACAAAATCCCCGGGGTAACAGCACTGAAAAAATCCATAATTTGCTACTATTTTATAATAGAGATGCAGCATTAGCAAGTTACTTTGTTTCGTTACAATAGAAACAACTGCCTACAGCATGTATGTTCAAAGACCATTACATGTTTGAATAACGGGCTACTCCAAACTATCTCAGTACACTGATGAGAATACTGGGAAACCTCTACTTCCACATTACATTCAATACAAGTAATTCAAGCCTATCTCATATCTTCAATAATTTTTCTTACTTGTAACTGTAGGTACACTGATGAGCACACGGCAATTTCTTTTTCTTTTTGTAGTTGTTTTCATGCTTTGTTGTTGATCTGTTTTAAACTTACTTGGACTTAATGGTAAAAAGTAATAGATACATGGGGTAGTTCTCAGGGAAATGGATAATGCAATAGAAGTGGTGTATCAGTTCGAGTTAAGGGTAAATAGCAACACAGTACTCGCACTTAATTCATTCACTTTTTAGATTATCCATCACCATATAAATTTCAATCCCAGGTAAATATTCAGGAGATTCAATAACCAATAAGATATCAATATATGTATGTCAAAAATCAATTAGTTACATAGTTTTTTCTATCAGAAGTAAAATTCAACATATATTAGGAAGATCAGTTACCAGAAGCCCAGTCAATGCGGTAAATCTTGACAGCACCAGAGGAAGCTTTTTAAGAAATATAGTCATCACAAGTGATCCCTCCAAGATACTACTGTTTATCTCACGAAAGATCCTTTCAACCCTGTCATCCGATAAAGTACATACATAACTGCAAGTACATTTCTTTAATAATCTGAACCAGTAAAATAATTTACTGCAAAGAAAAAAATGGAAGAGTGAATGTAGAGTGTTATGTGATCGAAGCATACAAGTAAGTTAAAGGGAAAATTTTGTAGAATGGCTGTTAGGCCAGCGCAACTGTACGGAACTGGGTGTTGGGCTAGTAAGAAAGAACATGCTAACAAGATGAGTGTAGTAGAAATGTGAATGCTAAGATGGATGTGTAGTAAAACTAGAAAAGATACGATTCATAATGAACATATTCGAGAGGCGGTAAAAGCTGCTTCTGTAGTAGAAAAAATGAGAGATAATCGCCTCAGAAGGTTTGGGTACGTAAAATGTAGGCCTCATAGTGCGCTGGTTAGGAAGTGTGATGACATAAAACTTAATCAAGCTAGGGTTAGGGGTAGACCAGAATTAACGTGGACATCGGAAATACGGAAAGACTTGAAGGACTGTAGCCTATGTGGTGACTTGGCATCCACGTGGAATGGCAGCGAAGGATTCATGTAGCCAACCCCATGTGATTGAGACCAAGGCTTAGTTGAGTTGAGTTGTAGTCGAGAAAAAAAAATTATAAACAACAGATTCAACATCTCGCTTGAGCAGCAAAAGCAGAATCATACCAAAGTCTTCCTTCCCCATCAACCAAAGAATGTAGGATTCTTTCAATGCTGTAGTATCACTCCTGAACAGCATATGCCATATATTCATCCCTATAAATCCAATTCCAAAGATCTGCTTGTGTATCTTTGCAGTTCAGAGCCAGATCAACTGCCAACAATATCTGTAGATCACAAGTTGCCATTTACAGAAAACAGGCAAAAACACTATATTTTGTTGGTAATAGAAGTATTACCCAGGTAGATCATAGTAGTTTCACCTTACTGCTAAGAAGAAACAGCGGCCATTGTACTAATCTCAGGTTTCCAGTATTGCTCGGCATAGAAAGCAAGTCCATCTCCCTGGAAAATGTTGTTACCGTGATATATACACGTGTAGCACACAAGTGGGAATGAACATGACAAATCTCACAAAGTCCCTTCAAAAACAAAGTAAGCTCCAGCCATTTACCTATTACTGATGTAATCCTCTTCACGCAAGCTTTTGACGATCTCATTCCAAAATGGGGAAAACAAAGCTGCATATGTCTTGTTAGAGTCTTCAGGTGCCTGCAAATCCAACATATGTACAAATAGAAACAGTTATCATTTATATTAGAGATATATGTAGGAAATTTACTCAACAAAAGAACAATCAGGATTCTGCTAGCTATACCAGAGAAACACATTAAACAATTAAAGAATCAGAGAGTGAAATAAAAGATGTGCATATGAGGCAATGAACTTACAACATTAGTCAAGCTAAATGACCACAACCATGACAGTTAACTGACATAAAATAATTAAATGAAATTCAGATTCCGTCATGTACTTCTCTAAATTTTGATGCTTCAGCCCACAGGCAATGGAAACAAAAAGAAGTAGATATTTCAGCTTCAAGAAGCTCTCAACATACATACAGCTTTTTCGTAACACCCTACATTCCCACATCACAGAGAGAGAGGAATTTCATATGCTTTATATGTGGCATATCTACTTAGCGCTCCTAGCATCAAATCATCCATGGGGTTTTGGGTTGCCTGTGATGGGTCGTTGATCCAAGATGCAATGTTAGGTTAGTGGGTGGGCAACGTTACGGACTAGATTTTCGGACTCGGGATGTTAGAAATGGTATCAGAGTGGAGCTTCGGCCGGAAGTGTGAGAACAAAGTGTTGTGCACAGGAGAGCTTTGGAAGCCACCTTTTGAGCCCGTACGAGCCACCTCTTGAATCCTACATCGCCCGAGGATACGTTCTTGGTGACCGTTGGGCTTGCCTTTGATAAGGACGTCAAGAGTTTAACTGTTTAAGTGGGGAGATTGTGATATCCTATATCCCACTGGGTAGGAGTGGGATATTAGTGTACCTTATAAGTTGGATTTCTTTTGGGTGGGCCTGTGGTGGGCTGGGCAACGTGACAGGATTGGATTTTCGGACGTGGGGCGTTACATTTTTAGCATCATATGGACAAGGAAATAAATATTCATGAAATGTAGGAAACACTTGAAGAATCACTACTATTAAGTGAACTTAACAAATCATGGGCTAGTTCTATGTGAGAGAATGAGATCAATATAATAAGAGGGTTAGAAATCTAAATGAAGCGCTGACAAACATCAAATCAAACGGAGATAATTTCCCTAAGGTTTTCTATTTGCCTATATAATGGACCCCAAAATTGAAGAATGATATGCAATCAAAGAGTAACAATGAAACTCTAACAACCAGAGTCAGGAGCTAAAAGTAGGAATTACATGAAGAAGTCACTACTATTAAGCGAACTTAATGAATCATGTGTTAGGTATATGTGAGAGTATGATGTCAGTCAGGCATAGACACGCATCAAATAATTCCGCTATATTTTGCATATAAATTTATATGGACCCAAATTAAAGCATGATATGCAATTAAAGAGCACCAATGAAACTAGAACAACCATATTTAGGAGCTAAAATATGACATGACACAAAGTTATTTAAAAAATAAAATAAGCTCTATTCATTTATTGACAATGAAAAGCAAAAACCCATTTAGCGGGTTAAAAAACTGCAAGAAGACGTTGAAACATCAACGTTGACATAGAACACATAATAACTAATATGGGAAGTTGCCAAGTTGGTCTCTAAACTTAGGCAGCAAAACTAACCTGATATGATTGTCCAGTACCAGGCATCCTGGGAAAATAGAAAAGCAAACATGTCATTGCAAAATGTGTGAGAATCGAAATTTCTTCTTAGATCTTGGTCGTGAGATTGCCAAAAAGAAAGAGCTTTACAAATTCACCGACTTTATTTATAATTACTTTTTAAAAAAATTTAAAGGGAAAACCATATTACACACAAAGTTGGCATTCTTGCGATAATAAGCGTTACAATTGATTTACAAGCCAAAATGAGGAGAAAATAAGCAAAATAATATATGATTGAATTGAATCAGTATCAGCATGTTACATTGGCTTGAGCAAAGTTAGGAACCAAACAAAGACGAAAATGGCACAGCACAAGCATCATATATTGGGTATATCATCCATGAACCAAAAGAAGAAAAATATCAAAATGCAGCAATATCAGAATCATGTACTAATATGACAGCATTTGAAACAGCTAGCAACTGAAGTTTCATGGGTAGAAAAGTAGAGACAGCAGTTGTCATTGGTCTTTTGAGGAGATATGTTAGAGATGTCACATAGCTATGAATAAGGAATTTCAAAGGGATTAAAACTCCAAATTGCTGTTTACATGAACTTCAAACCAACAGCATACAATTGGCTCAAGTGGTAATTGACTCAAAAGGGAGGAGGGGGGGGGGGGAACTATAGACACTTTTCTAGCTTTGACCGCCTGATCAACAAGAAGCATAACAGGTCCAAGTCAC
>JAOWAN010060582.1:0-12370 GCA_028566635.1 Lobelia cardinalis
TCTCTCTCTCCCTTCCCAATACACGCTTTTTTCCAATCTCAACCTCACCCCCACCCACACATCCACACACACCCACAAATGACAAATCCGGATCTCTCTCTTCCTTCACTGAAAATTAGAAGAAAAAAACTTACTATTCACTTGGGTGAGCTCCATTGAGCCCATTTATAAGATAAATAGAGAGAGAGAGTACTACAGTTCTCAAAACAAAGCAGGAAGTACTATTTATGACATGGGACAACTTTTTTGAATTTTGGTCATTTTCATGAATAATTCCTGAACTTAGAAACATTTTATAGATGAACAAAATTTGAAGAAACGTTTTATAGATGAATAAAGTTTTAAAAAATGTCTCATGGATGGTTCTTGCAATCAATCATCCGTTGAGTTAACAATTATCAATGGGCAATTTAAAAAATTTGCAGGGTAAAAATGAAATTATACCACCAACATTTAACTACCTCTTTTTCTCCAACACCCGTAATCTATCTCTTCCCTCTGCTACCTTCTCTCTCTGCTCTCTTTTCCTCTTTCAACCTTTGCAACCACAGCCCCTTCATCACCTTCAACCTCCGAACCACCACCTTCCACCGCAACCGCAGCCCCTCTTTTCCTCTCTCACTCTCTTCTCTCCCTTGTACCCACCTTCGATCGCGCCACCAAATCCCCTCACACTACTAAAAGAAAGAAGTTTACCTACGAAAGATTTCGTAGGCAAAAAGGAATCTTCCGTAGGCATCCGTAGGCGTTTTTGCTGCCTACGGTCTCTTTGGAACCGGCCGGGGGCTGTTAACCCCTTCCCCTTGCGTTTATACAGTAGATAAATGTAGATTATCCCCCTTCTTCTTAATAACATCCAGCGGGTGAAGGGGTCTATTTCTAACAAGACTACGTCCATACGGATGGAATCCACCTTCCTCTTAAAGAAGCGAGAAAGCTTCTTAGGGGAGGCAATGCATGTAATGCCATTGGAATATACCTTCCGTAGGCAATTGCCAACAGAAAATTCCGTAGCTGAATCTTTAATTTTTTAAAATATTTTTGTAAATTTTGGTTTAAATGCCAACGAATTTCATAGGCAAATTTCCGTAGGCAATTTCTATAAATAAATTTCATTATTTTTTTATTAATTTAAAAAATAATATCAAAATTAAATTGGCCAATTTTCGTAGGCAAGAAATATATATATATTTTTCAATATTTTATAAATATTAATTATATACCTATATTTAAAATTTTATTTAAATAAATTAAATACAATCCATACAAATAAATTAAATGCTAATTAATAAAAAAAATTCAATTTATATCCAAACTACTAAAAATATAACTCATGCAAAATAAAATAATATCCATACAAAATATTAAAAAAACAATCCGCAAATTTTTAAAAAATATCCATACAAAGTCGAATATATAGAAATCTAGTGAAAGTGATAATCATGTCCAAACTCATCAAATTGAAGAATATACAGATTATTAGATCTACTCGGAGGTAAGGCTGGAGGGTGAATCTGGCCGCTCTTCTGTCTCTGGATCATGAGAGCGAGGCTGCATAGCTTACTCAGCTCATGTTCAATATACGCAAGACGGGACTCCGCCCGCTCTACTCTATCTCTCCTCGCTCTCTCTAACACCGACTCCTGCTCTGAATTATGTCCGCCTAGCAGGGTGTGTCCAAAGTGGCCTATGCCCGAAACCCGATCATCCTTGGACGCCTTCATGTGCTCCACTACAACAGCTATCAGAATGTTGACCTGAATCAAGAATGATAATGGTAGATGAATCAAGAATTCAGTATAGTTCATACGCAAGCTCTTGATTTATGATTTTGTCAAAGTACGAACATTAAACACTATTCATGGCAGAGGCAGAGGCAGAGGGAGAGGGGGGGGGGCTGAAGACCCCTCCAACTTAAAATTTCCTTCTTAGATTTACTATCTTCCCCTGCTTGTAGCCCCCTCCATCATCCATGGATTTCGGCGAGGTTGACGGCGAGATCTGGCGATCTGTTTCTCGTCTGTTTCTTTCTTTCTTTTTTTTTTTTTTGAAATCAAAGCGACACCGTTTCAATTAGTCATTTTTTTTAAATTGATATATGCAGAAAAGAAACGGGCTTTAGGCCCAAAGTTTGTTTTCCTTGGACGCCTACTGCTGCTCTGGTCCTGTACGTGTGCGCTGCTGCTCCTTCTTCAAGATTTTTTGCCCTATTCCAAGTGGACCAAGTCTACAATAATTTGTGGTGATTTTGATCATCACCAATTAGGTATTCTCATCTTTCTCTCTCAATATTATTTGAATTTTGGAATAAATTGTAGGGTTAAAATTATTTATTTAATGTGATGAAATTTTGATAAATTATTAATTGTGATTATTTTCTTGAAGCGTTTTCAAGATACGGATACGCATAGGCGTCAATTGTTGGACAACACAATTTTTAGTGCTATTTAAATGTACTAGTAAAATTTGACTTATTTTTCCTTGTATTATTAATAATTATGTTATGAACTTAAAATGCTTTTGTTCAAGTTTTTTGCGGACCCGATTCGTTTGTTTGATAGTTCTACCCAAAAAAAAAATTTGGGAATGCTGCCCCCAAACCTCCGTATTATTTAGCCCCCTCGTAACATTCTTGGCTCCGCCCCTATTCATGGCCACTTAAAGGCCAGAAAGAAAGACCGGATGCTCACATCTTTTTAAGACGTGCTAACCGAACTTCATTGACCACTAAAATCAACAATGGTTTGGGCAATCACATGACGTTCAAAATTTGATGGTTTTGGTGTTTGCAATCACCAACTATCTATTTATGATGCAAAATGTGCAAGCACATCTAATGGCATTCGATAGCAATTGTTGTTTATGTTTTATTATTTTTTTAAAAAAATCAGTCATTAAATGTCTCTTAAAATAAAACTACTTAAATCATATGGACTAACAAAATAATTAATGGACAGTCAATAAATATGAGCTTGCCTGCGAGGTTTGTTTTGCCGCTGTCCAAGCTCATCATTGGCAGGCTGTGCATAACCACGGTAAGGCAAGAGACATAAAAAAATGTGACAGAAATAATAAAATAATTGGAAGATTCTTAGATAGCACCGGTTAACCATTCAGAGCTATCCATATACACCTTACTATCCCATTCAAATTCTGATGTCCACAAGAAGACATCATTAACTTGATACGCAGATAAGCTCTTAATAACAACAATACACCAGGTTAAGGAGAACCATAACACAAACCTTAGGGCAGTGGGCAACGAAGCTGTCTGCCCAGCCGGCCGAGCATGATAAGCACCATCAACTGTGAGATATGGTGAACAATAACCAGCAAAAACATGCACACTTGAAGTATACAGATAAACACCCAAACATAACAAAATCAATATGAAGCAACACCAGATACGCAGATATAGGCAACTCTTGGGGGCAGTTTTTGACCTATCTCATTTTCTGTTTTCTATCTATTAACGAGGGCCGGGCTAGAATTACAAGTTTCTTTTTCCTAGAAAATGACAGTAACCTGTATCACGGGAAGTCTAATATCCGGAGTATTTAAAAACAGAGAAACATCACAAAAACATGCATGCGTTGACCCTAACCTCCACAAATGTTAACTAAAAAAGAGACATATCTGGAGGTGGTCCATAGACACTCTGCCATGAAATGGGCTGACCCATTCGTCACCTTCATTACCTGCACAATTTACATAGCAAATTAATCCCATTGCAGGTATCGATTATCAAATCATGAAACTCACCAAGATAATCTTTTTTACGCCTATTATCCAAAATTATCCTTCTATAATCTCAACTATCATTAATTGCATTTACCTCTTTTACGGTCACTAAAACAAAACTATTTAATAAGGACAAATTTATCAATATGTTATATTGTCCTTAGTGGTATTACTCTATCAAAGGCTAGAATAACAAACTTTCATAAAACATTAATATCCCATGAATGACAAAGGTTGAAATGTTAAGGAACATTCTCACTTTGAAATACCCTACACATTAGAACAATATATTCAAGGCAGAAGTAGAGTAGCCCCAACACGGTTTATCACCTTAGTCAGTTGAAGTGGAGAAACGTAATGAAAGATGGAGAATGAAATTCCCTTCCTGTATTCCTCCCATGTACAAAGAGTCATGATATCTATGAGATATCATGACTCTTTGCTTTAGTATAATATCTACCCAACCTCTATCCTTATGCACTTGTACAAACCCAAAGCATATAAAAACAAACCCCTCACATCTAACAACCAACCCTTTAACATGTTTTCCAATAAAATCCTCACTATATATTGACACTCTTTTAAGCTTAGTATCTCAATTATGATACAACCTTATCTGCCCCTAAGTCCTATACTATGAAATAAGTTAATAATTACGTAGCAGATTATATTAATATAATAAACTATCTGCTAAGCAGGCTAATTACGGAAGAATTACCTCAATAACTCCATTTATAGATAAAATGTAACTTGTAAAAATGAAGTCCTTAAAAAGTAAGTGAATTTGTGTAAAAAAAACAAGTGAATTTGTTTCAAAAATCAACTGAATTTATGTCACAAGTTCTGTATTGTTAGTAGGTACATACAATTGTCAATGACGCTAGTTAGTAGTACACTTCTATTTTCACAAACTTCACAAACTATGTTTTCACAAATTGTTACCCAAATCACCAAGTAAAGGAGCACAAAACAGTTTTAATATAGCAGTGATATATTATAAATTTCAGCAAATTGATCAAGTATCGATAATCAACAAATACCAATAATCAACAAATTTTTTTTTGAAGAATATTAACGCATTAATAATCTAAAATTCGGATTATTAATTTCAGAATTTACTTAATATATTCATAAATTGAATTAACATGCAAATAAATATCACTAATAAAAAACAAAAATTACAAAAATGTATCAAATAATAAACCGAATTATCAATAACTGTACAAAATACTAACACATTAATATGCAAATAATTCACAAAATTTTACCATATAAAATAAAATAAAATAAAATAATCCCCAAAAAAAATCACAAATTAACTAAAAAATGGGGAATCTTCCTGTCTCAGCCGGAGAGAGGGAGCAGTGATAGCAGGGAGGCGCCGGAATGTGCCAATGAAGACGGTGGTGGCAGGTGGAGGCTAGGGAGAAAAAATTGGGAATTCAGGGTTAGGGTTAGGGGTTATACTCATAAAATTAAATGGGGAGAGGGAATAAGAGAGGAGATATTTACCGTTGGGAGAATAGGAAATTTTTTGCTCAGCTTTGGGGAGGAGAGCGTCGGCGATCGGTTAAGTAACGTGAGAGAGAGATGGAGTTAGAGAGAGGGAGTGTGGCGAGAGGAGTATATAGAGAATGAATTTTTGGATTGGGGAGGAGAGAGATGCCTTCGATGGGTTAAATGAACGAGAGAGAGAGAGAGATGAGTGAAATTTTCAGATTTATGGGGGGAATGAAAGCTTTCCAGGTTTGCCAAAACTAAAAAAAGAGTTAGAGAGAGAGAGAGAGTGTGGGAGGGAGTGTAGAGAGAGTGAAAATTTTCAAATTTATGGGGGGAAGAAAGCTTTCCCGATTTTGCCAAAACTAAAAAAAATTGTCAACGGACTTTCTCAGGCGATTGCCTACGGAAGCTTCCGTAGGCTTGCTTTCAGTAGGTATTTAATGCAATTTCATTAGTGTCATCCATCACCACCACCAGTAAACCAACTGCCCTAACTTGCCAGTTGCCATCACCATCTTCAACCTCCACCGTCATCATCTGCCCCAACTCGCCATCACCATCTTCAACCTCCACCATCACCATCGAGAGAGGCCTTCTTTGATTTTGCTCTTCTTCGGAGATGAGAAAGAAGACGGCTGCTTGATCTGGTTTCTCTCTCTCTCTCGATTCATCAATTTTCGCAACCCATGGAATGGAGACATGACCAGGGTTTGAAATTCAAGCACCACAGATCTCGATCTGGGTTTAAATCCAAGCACCACAGATCTCGATCGGGGTTTGAAATTCATTTGCTGCTTCTGCTCCTCCTTTGCAGAGAATCAATTTTAATGGTTAGGATTTTCATTTTTTTTCGCTGGGGGATTTTCAATCTGAGTTGAACCATGAAATCGTCTTTCTGGATATCTTTTCCGTTTTCTCCTCGAGTTGCAGCCTTTGAGTGGCCCAGAGTTTTCATTAATTTATGATGATGCTAAATGTAAATGGACTTTGAAAGTGATTCTTCTGGAAATCTGATACTTGGTGCATGCATAAGTTCTCTCCAAGAATCTGAATACTGGGAAAATTACCTCATTTTCGTGGTGCTCCGTGATGAAAGTTCTGGGCACCTGTTGTATATATGTACTTCTAACCCAAGTAGGCAAGTACACCAGCAGACTTTACATCAAATATGAAAATTGCAATGTTGTTATTGGTTGTTGTTGTTTCTAATTTTTGTTTTTCTTCATCTTCATGATTTTTTTGTTATGGCTGAGAGGAGAAGGGGAAGAATATGGGTTCCTTTTTTATTTTTTCGGGCAATCTGAATTGTTTTGATTTTACCGGCCAAAAATGGAGAGGAGGAAAGGGAGAGAAGGGTATTTTTGTCAATTGATAGATTTAACGGTAAAAATTAATGGTTGACTAACGGAGGGATCATCCATGAGATATTTTTTCAAATTTTGATCATCTATAAAACGTACTAAGCTCAAAGACTATTCATAAAAACGGCCAAAGTTCAGGGATCATTCGTAAAGTTGTCCTTATTACATTATCTCTTCCAAACCAGAAGGAAAGCCGGCCTAGCAGAGCAGCCATTTCAAACCACGAAAGAAATGAACATATTAGTAAAACATTACTACTGTACAATTTAAACTGGAGAGAGTGAATTTGACAGCTGCACAGTTCTCCATCCACTCCTATTGGGGGTTCCGGATGGACATTTCACGACACCCATGTCCCAAGAAAATCAATCTTTTTCCCATTAAAATTATCTCATTTGTCTAGATTCCATCAGTTCGTGACCAAGTGTGTGCACTGTTCTGTTTTAAAAATCGTTCACTTTTATTTCTTTTCCTTTTTAGAGCATCTCCAATCAAACAAATATTGGTTTGCTAAATGCTAAAATTTAGGAAGTAATATAATACCTATTTTCACAACTCTAATGGATATGTCAAATTATAATATGCTTGCCAAAATTTATAAAATAGCAAGCCGTCGTTTTCATTAAAAAAAATAATCAAAACTCAATATTTAGTTCTCTCTTTATGTATATAGCAAGTCATTCTTTTCTCCTTTTTTTTTTTTGTTAATTTGTTAACTAAATTATATATGATATGATTGGAAATGTTAGTAAAAAGTGATTTGCTATAACACTATTTATTAGCTATAATTCGATATTTGGCAAGCCAAATTTAGCTTGTCCATCGGAGATGCTTTTATAGCACTAAGAATGAATTATTCACCATAGTTACACATCTTTGAGTATCCACAAGTCACAACCAAGCTTTTTCTGATCACACCTCTATCTAAAAATTCATTATATGTATCTACTCAAATATGACATTGATATCGAATGTAGTCACATCTTTTACATCTATCTATAACGTTAAATGCATTCATATGAGGTGGTTCAAAATGAGAACCAAATGATAATTATGAATTAGAAATTAATACTAGCCATTGGATGAAAGTTAATGTAAGGCTTAGATTAGACATTTGGAATATGGAGTGTTTAAACACCTCTGGATGTTTATTTTTTTGCGTAGAATGGTTAAATGTAGTATATAAAAAAAGTTATGTATAATTTTATTAAGAGTTATGTGGAGTTAGTAATATTAGAAGATATGTGCATTAAGTTGATACATAAATTAAATATTTGGTATACTTCATACTATGCAGTACATTTTAAAGAAGATTTTATGTGCACTAGGATTTATTGTTATCTGCATTTAATTAATTTTATGAGTGTATTAACAATATACATGTATTTAGTAATTAATAAGTTGTAGCTCTCTATATATATGTGCATGTGCATTATAATATATTAGTATGTGCATTGACAAAAATAGATACGTAAGTAATCTGGAACATCATTCAGAATTTGTTATACTTCAAATTATTCATTACACAAACTGAGTTTCTATGTGCATTATGATATCTTGTTATGTGTATTTATCATAATAGTTGTATGCATTTACAAGTAACATGAACTAAGTACTTAGATTGGTACATAACTTTAAATTAATATATATGTACAGTATTATATAATGGATTGTGCAATTATTAAAATAAAAGTGTGCATTATTTATTGGTACATGATTTACGCAATATATTTACAAAAATATGATCATGAAGTTATTTTTTCTGCTTGAAACCTTATGTGCAGCATGGAGCAGAGAACCAAACACGAAAATGATCATGTAGAGCCAGTACATAACAAAGGAAATGAGAAGAATAAAACAAAAAAGATAGCTAGAAAAGGGCAAACTTCCAATGAAGAGGATGACTTCGTAGAGCCAAAAATCAATATAGGAAATGAGCAGAAGAAAACAAAGAAAACAACTGTTAAAAAGGAAAAGTATAATTAAAGATGTTGAGAATCAGGAATCACAAAAGAAACGTAAAGTGAGAAAGATTGATCAAAAAACATATATGAAAGTGAAGAAAAAGAGGAAGAAGAACAGGAAAAAAGTGAGTTTTTGAGTACGGTGTCTCTAACTGGACTAGTGAAATTTATTTCCCAACTAGATGACAACCAAAGACAATTAGTGAGGAAAATAGGCTGGGGACATTAACTAGAACTGAAGTTAATAAAATTTATGGATATCGACTTGTCAGAGTACTTGGTTAAGAATTACAACTTTGCAAGCGGTAAGATAAAGTTGCAAGATGGGATGTGGTTAGAAAACAACGAAAATGATGTTGAAGCGTGCTTTGGACTGCCATATGGAGATATTGTGATTATCGAAGGACAAAAGAAAGATGAATGTCCACAATATAAATCATTATTGGAAGAATTAAGGTACGTACACTCAAATTTATCAAGTTAATATTTAGTAACACATACACATTTGTATTTATAAATGTAAATAGCTGTAATTATTTATGTAGATATCTGCATAGGTTAATGCACATATGTATTAAACTAAATGTACATGAATGTGGTACTTAATGTACATATATATGTCGCTTAGTTTGCATATGTCTGCATATGATTGTGTTTGTAATTATTATTTCTATTGATTTATGACATTTCAGGACTGATTTTGATCTACCTCCAAAACAATATAGTGTGACTCTTGCACGCGTGCAGAATTTTATACTCACTTGCCAGCCAAAGATAATTAAAAATGACACTAGTGGACATAAGCTGAATGGGGAGAAATTCAAGCGATACTTTGTACTACAAGCAATCTCCAATATCTTTGCAAGGACAACAAATTGTTGATGCAAGTATACCTTGTTGAAGTCTTTGATCCATGTTGACAATATTAGACATATGAATTGGTGCAAGTATGTGAACTAATCTCTTCTGAAAAGCTTAGAGAAATGGATGAAAAATTCAAGAGTTCACGTTGGTGGACCACTTATTTTATTATTGGTAAGTTATCTTAAAATGTGTAACATTATGTCAATTATGTATAAATTCTTATATTTGATGATAACGTATGATATTTGCACAGATTTGCTACCTGGACATAGTTGTGTACATGGATATGTATAAAGAAATGAGAAGCTTCCCCGTACGTAGGTTGCAATTGGACAGATGCCATGGCAATTGAGAGAATTAAGAAAGAAAAAAAGACAATGGGATTTAGATCAGGTTGTATTCGTTCACGAATACAAATACCGACTGTACCAAAGCTTGAAGGATCAAGGAAAGCCGAAACAGAAAAAATCGAAACTAGAGCAACTGATAAGGTATCATTAACATATTATTATATATATATATATATATATGTATGTGTGTATTTTTACATATGTGCATTAACATGTTAACTTTGATAATCTTTAGTTTAATTTTTTTTAATATAACAACTAATTTTATACCTATGTTTATAATTTTGCACATGAGATGACTCTTGCTCTCAAATTTCAAGAAATCATGGTCCAACGAATGAGATCATTGACGAACCTTAGAAAATTGTTTGAAAAAGCCAGAACACACGGCATGCCCGGGAACATAATCATGACATTCTTCAACAATTGTGCTTTAATGTTGAATAAGTTGATAGTTCAGACACCACCAATACTAGAAATGAACAAAGTGATTCACAAGCAACACCGATTGAGAATCAAGGTGAAGAGGTGTCTACGCAAGAGGCATCATTTTGAAATTCTAAAGAGTTGATTGATGCAGTAGACAAAGCAATTCGAGATCTTCTTGCAGGAAAGTTAAAATTCTTGTATGCACCGATATTTGATCTAAGCTTAATTTCCCAATCGCAAAGTCAAACATGTGCCGAACGCGCATAATGATGAAAATAGGGATGAAGTCAATATATGTATGCAATTTTATATAAAACTTCAAACTAATACATTTTGATTTTGTATGTTACTATGTCTATAGTGTCTGCATATACAACAAAATTAAAAAAAAACATCACATAATAAAATTAAAAAATACACATATTTTTTTTTCACAATGCACATATTTAATGTTGAAATGCACGTAAGAAGTTTAGTAAAGGCACATAACAATTTATTTGAATGAACGTAATGAACGAGAGGAAGAACAGATAGAGAAAAAATTGAATATCCTAACTGGTTTCTCCTTCCTTTACTGTTTGCTATTTATAATCGAGATTTACAAGTAAACCCCCTCTACAATGACTCTCTTTAACAATGATAAAAATACTAACAACCCCTTTTAACTATTGAATGAACTAACTAGTATAACGACTATGACTAATTACCCCTAATCATAACAAAATCCCGTCTAAACTTCACAAATATCTCTCTTAATGTTACCTAGCAAGGGTAGTGCTACGTGACCAACTCATCTAAAAGCTTAAGCTATTAGGGAGAGCCATATTAGTATGTATCTAATGCTTAACACCCCTTCCCCTACATTGCATATTTAGAGACACGCAAATTTTGTGCAAATTATATGCAAATTGTGTACAAATTATGTATCCACATTTTTTTAATAGATAAATGCAAGCAGAAAGATTTTAACTCAAGTCCTCGCCAAACCTAGTGCTCTGATACCATTTTAAGTGATCAACTCATCTAAAAACTTAAGCTATTAGAGAGAGAGTCACATGAATATGTAAATCATGCTTATCAGGTAGTCTTCTCTTTCCTTATTCACTAAGATACAGTCCTGTAAGAAAGAACTCGATGAATCATCCGTGGGCACATGCGCGGAAACTCGAATCATTGGGATGAGCCTGAAGAAGAAGTGCAGCCAGAGGTTCAGGAAGAAGAAGTGCGGCTAGAGGTTCAGGAAGAAGCTCTCCGGAAGGAAATAAAGAGAATGGTTTGGAACTGACGGATCCGCAGGAGGATGAGGAGGAAGACGAGAACGATTTTAACGGGTTTTGCAACCTCTGCCCAAGAGAATTCGAGAACTTGCTGCGGTGTTAAAACACCAATAACGCTTTCAGGGACATGGGAATCATCCCACATGTGGAACTTGTGGTTGGATGTTCCCTAGTTAGGGAGACGTGCACATGCATCCTGACTATGTCCTTGCTGGTTTGGACCACGAAATGTGTTTCTTCCCCATAAGTTCTTATCCTTCCTCGATTCTCTCTTCAAGACTCAATTAATGAGATGTCTTTGTTACAGATTCATGGAATGAAAGAAACTCGTCTGCAGTTCTTCCTTCTCTCTCTCTCTCTCTCTCTCTCTCTCTCTCTCTCTCTCTCTCTCTCTCTCTCTCTCTCTCTCTCTCTCTCTCTTTTCCCCTCTCTTTTGCTAATAGGTGAAAATTTTCATCACATTTGATCCATTGTGGTTCAAAAACTTACTCATCAACGATGTTCTCTATAAATACTGAAGTAAAAATCTGTTGCATATGAAGAATTATGAATTTAAGAGAAGAATAGAAGGAGAATTAGAGAGGAAAGAGACTGTAGAGGGAGATGAGATTGGAAGAAATGAGAACGCGAGAGTAAGAACATATAGAGAAAAAATTGATTAATATTCTAATCGGTTTCTCCTTCCTTTACTGTTTGCTATTTATAACCGAGATTTACAAATAAACTCCCTCTACAATGACTCTCTTTAACAATGATAAAAATACTAACAACCCCCTTTAACTATTGAATGAACTAACTAGTATAATGACTGATGAGGAAATTTTCTAACACGAAAATAACGCGCAAGAGAACGCGATCGCTCAAGTAATAAAGTGATTTGTAAA
>JAOWAN010060630.1:0-12368 GCA_028566635.1 Lobelia cardinalis
TCTCTTACTTTTTACTTTAATCATTACAAAAACCCAAAACCAAATCACAAAAATCACTCACAAGAACACACCCTAAGAGTTTGAAGTCTAAAGGTTATAAACTCTTTAATATTTCCTTCAAGATTGGAAATGAAAAGCTACGGACTCTCTTTCTCAGTCTTCCACCGACTTCTTTTCCAATATTTCTTCGGATCATTTTTTACAGGTTCTCTCTCCCTCAGACTCACAGCTGCTCTGTAATTTTTTCTTTCTCAATTCAAGAAAATAATCTTTACTTTCACTTCATAGATGAGTTCCTTTTTATAAAAGTCGTTAACTGTCGATGGTTGCTTTAGGTAGACTCTTTGTAGAATAATCTTTACTTCCACTTCATAGATGAGTAATTTTTTTATAATAATTTAACTGTCAATTCAAGATTAAATGCACATCCTGCGATTATGTTAACTCAGGGTAAAGTTGATGGAGGCCTGCCGGGATTGCAGTCTCAATTTTTTTTTTTAGTCTGCATACGACCGACATGTACCCCACAAACTCCGTTCCAAACTGCATGCAGGTCCCATAGTTCCTTATTTCTTCTAAGGATAATGATTAATATACCGACAAATCAACAGCAAAAACAACCGACGTGCATTGCGGACTTATACGTCGGTTGGCACGTCGGTTGTTTTTGCTTTTGATTTGTCGGTATACCTAGCACGGTCCTTCTTCTAATATTCAAATGAATTTATCATAATTTGATTTTTTCGAAGATTCGAAGCTGTAATTTTTTATTTTACATGGTTCCACTATGATTGATTTTTTTTCCCAATTTGAGAAAATAGTCTTTGCTTTCATTTTATATATGAGTTTTTTCATAGATCATTTCAAACATTTAATCTTGAATTTTAGCTCTTTTTGTCGGCAAGTGTCTAATATTAATTTTAATTTTAATTTAAACTCAAATTTATTTGCTTATAAACGTGTTTATATTTTTTTTATTTTGCTATTTTTTCGGTTTGAATTAATTTTTATTTTACTTTGATTGTATCATTGCCTATTATTTGAGATATTTCATTATGTTTGTTTGTAACTAAGCATCCTACTATTTTTACAAAATAACAAATTTTGTTTTTATTTTTAATCTATTTTATAATTTAAAATATATTACCATGTTATTTTGCTTGTGGAATTGATTTTCAAATTTAGTTGGATTTTAAATATAATTTTACTTTAAAATTATTAGTTGAAATTTTTTCTTTTGATTCATTTTAAATCTCTTGCTGATTTGATTATTTAGTAATATTTTTTGTGATTAATTCATAATAATATTCGTTTAGCAATCTGAGGGCTATCAATTATAATTTTTATTCTCAGCTGGTTTCAATTAAGTTTTACTTCATTTTGTTTTCTTGTATATGCAATTTTTTTTTTCCAAAAAAGTTCCATCAGTATTGAACGTGTAATTTGAAATTTCAATATTCATTTTGATTTTGATTCTATTTAAATATTTATATTTTAAATTTTAATTTCTAGTATTTATTTTTGAGTTGGATTTAATATTAGTTTTGATTTATTATTATTTTCTGAATAATTCATCGGTCAGCATGAATATTTCGCTTTTTGCTCGAATTTTTTAAATAATAATATAATTTCTTTTTATCTTTGGTTTATTGTTTTCGATTTATTTTATCTTTGGATTGATTTGAGTATGATATATTTTTTTTCATAATTATTATATGTTTGATTTGAACTAATTTTAATTTACTTTTATTTTAAATTTAAAGGTTATTTAAATATTACTGCTTGATTTATTTAATTAATTTGGTTTTGACGAAGTTTTGTTATTTTTAGATGAATTTAAATTAAAATTATATGCCGTGTGAAGCACCGGTTTAAAGCTAGTATCATTCAATACAATATATCAATATTAAATATTTTTCATATATTACCCATATATTTACGCACTATCACAAATCAATTTAAACCTTTCACATCACATTTTCTCTCATCTTTCCTCAATTCCCTCCTCACATGAAATCTTTCACATCACATTTTCTCTCCTCGCATTACATTCAAACATTTCACATCATGAGGGCAATGTAGTCTTTTACTTCACAAACTCATATCATCTCATATTCATTTTATGAACAGTACTATATCACTTAATATTAGCATATATATTACTCGTGATCGGACTCGGATCGGTGTTTTGAGGAGTTAGGGATAGAAATCAGATACGAAAATCCTTTCCCTTTCTAGATTCGAGTTTTTTTTCTCCTCCCTCCTCCCTCCTAAAGCCAAAAGTCGAGCCATATTTCCATTGTTCGAGCACTATAGATATGTGCTTCACGTCGAAGGAGTCCTAGTAGACGTATTGTTTCGTTATATCCGAGGGCACTAGCGGGCAATTTCGCTTTAAAAAAATGTATTTAATACGAGATCCTTCGTTGTTCAAATCTGCATTTGTGCGATCTATCACCAAGGTACTGTTTACAGTTTCGTTTCGTTTTAAGCGTTCGCGTTTCAATTTGATTTATATGTACTAATTTTGCTAACATACGTGTAGTTAGCATTTAAATGTGCACAATATATTATTTCGTTATGTTTCTTATGTTTGTGATGATAAGAAAAAAGGTGAAGCCTGGTGAAGAGAAAAATAAGCCCACCTCGGTATGTGAGGTACGTCCCTTGCCAACTTCATGGAGGAGAAACTTTCAATTTCAGGATAACAACCGATGCGAGCTCACAAATGAGACAACAAATACACCGTCTTGTGAATTTACGGGATTACACACGTTTTCCTCACGAATCCTCTCTAACTGCTTTCATATCAGGATAACAAACTGAATAGAATCTGGGGATCGACACCCCCTAATAAACTCACTCGAAGCATCGCTATGGGGAACACTCTCCCAAAACCTCCATGAACAATGACATCTAATAGTATATCATATATAAGGTATCTATAACTTTACACATAAGGTATGCACACTTTAATCACAACAACATTCTCTCGGTCACTGACTTTCAACCAAGCTCCCAGAGCAAAAATACTTACTCTCACGTCGGAGCTCGTGGGTGAAAACTCGTCTCGGTTCACGATTTGCTCATTCTCTCAGGTCACAAGTCGTCATGCCCTGCCGCCCGACGTCGACATGAGGTATTTTTCTGTAAAGACATCCACTACCAAAAAAAATTAGTTTTACGGCGAAATTCCGTCGCTATTTGAACTTAGCGACGAAATGAGTGCGTCGTCAATGGTTTTCTGATCTTGCGATGGCAAAAAGTCAGACGCAGTTTGCGACGGAAATTCGTCGCTAATTTCATAATAAAAAATAATTAAAAATCAGAAAATTTACAATTCAGCGACGAAATTTCGTCGCAAGCAATTAATTTTTTCAATTTTTAAATAAATTTCAGTGACAGACGTCCGTCGCAGTATGAAAAAAAATCGTCGCTATATTTTCAGCTATAGCGACAGAATTTCGTCGCTATATTTCTTTTAGAAAAAATTAAATTATTAAATATAGCGACAAATTCCGTCGCAATGCAGTCGTATTTATTTTTTAAAAATTGAATTAATATTCCTAAAATTCTAATTCTCAATAATGTACTACTGGGGAGGGAGAGGGGTGAAAATCCGATCGGAGGGGTCCCAAACAGCTGATCGACGAAATCATCAGCCAGATTTCGCCGTACAGTCAAATCTGGATCCGAATGCTGATCGGAGGGATGCACGTTCGGTGTCTGCAAGTGCTGGGTCGAGACGAAGTAAGGCAACCGCTAGAGCCGCGTCGCAGCTATGGCAGCTTGCACCTGCACCGTGATCTGAGCCTAAAGTCTGGACGAGAGGTGGAGCTCCAACTGAGCTCTCAACTCAGCCTGGTTCTGCGCGTACTTGGCTTCTAACTCAGCCAGCCCCTGCGCATGCTTGGCTTCCATCCCACTTCGTTGACAGGCTAGCTTCTCCTCAAAATCTTGGTGCAGTTGTGCCGCTACACGCGCCTCCATTCTTGCGCTGATTGGGGCGAGATCTGAGAGCCGATACTGGAGCTAAGCTTATGCGCCGCATCGCCTCTGAGACTTTAACCCCAAGACCTAAGTTCCACTGTCCCCAAAATCATACACTCGATCCGAACGAGTTTGTCGAAACCCTCTATACCTCGTACCACAACTCGGCATTGATGGGTCGTGGTTCCTAGTTACTGCTCCATACTTTCCCCTCTTGCTTACTAGAGGCAGCTCGAGACACCTCAGCCTCATAGTAGCTCGACTGCAATTAAAAGTTTTTTAAACTGTTATATTTCACTAATATAGAAAATTGACATGCTATAAATTTATAAAACATTAGCTAAACTTACATATTGCGAAGAAGCTCGCTCATCATTTTCTAAATCATCAATCAATAAACCCTAATTGAATCACCAAATCCTCGATCAATTTATAAACCTTATATTAATTTTTAAATCCTTGATTACTTTCATAAATTAAATATTATTTTTAAATATTTGAGTGATTTATAAACATATGTTTTATTATTAATTATGTTTTATTAATTATTGTTTTTAACTAATTCTGTTTTATTAATTCTATTTTTTATAATACTATTTTTATTTGATTTAACAATTTTTGTTTTTTATTTAAATAATTTATTAAATCTATTTTGTTATTTCTGCAGTTTAAAATAGTTTATAAATTACAAAAAATACACAATATATCACACAATTTTATTTAAATTCACAAATACTCATTTAAATTTACAAAAAATCATAAAAATTCACAAAAATTACAAACAAATCTGATAATCTCACATAAATTAAAACAATAGCAAATAATTAACAAAAAAATGATGAGCTCGGTTACCTTACTTGGAACCCGCCGGTGAGAGTTGAGAGACGGAGAGAGGCGAGAGATTGAGAGAGGGAGATCGCCGGTGATCAGAGAACGAGTGTGAGAGAGAAGATAGCCGCCGGTGAGGGAGAGAAATGTCGGGCTAGGGTTTGTGTTGATCCCGAGAGAGAAGAAATGTCGAAAGAGGATGTCTGACGAGTTTATATACCTCTACACAGCAACGAAATCCATCACTAAATGAAAAGGTGTCGTCGCTAATTAGTCAATGCTATTAATTGAAAAGTCTACTAAAACATAGCGACGACATCCGTCGCTGATACAAAAAATCTAGCGACGGAATCTACTTTCTTCTGCGTCGGAGTCCATCGCTAACTTTGGCGCCAAATATCCGCCAATTTCACGCGCGAGTTTAGCGACAAAATATAATTAAATCTTGCGACGGTGTGTTATATCATTAGCGACAGCTGACGTCGCTAAATTTAAAAGACTTTTCATTAAATAGACTTTGACCAAACATCGGCGCCATCTACCAACTTAATTAGCGACGCTAGAGTACCGTCGCAATTTATTCCGTAGCTAAATGCATATTTTGAAATAGTGATCTCGGTTGAGACTTTTTGCAACATTACCAGAAATTTGGATACAATGACATACTACAATAATTTTTTGTATTTATTTTTCAGTAATTTTTCACACAAATTGCCAAATTTATTTCGAAAATATTTTTTACTATGTTCTCATAATATTTACCAAATAATTAAGGGCGTCTTATGAAAATCTTTTCATTATTGAGAATAATTTTCAAGGAATAAATTCTCAAGAATCTAAGTTTCCGTTAAAAGTGTAAATCATCCTTTTATCTTTTGATACTAATGTAATATAGATCACTTAAACCGGGAATATCATCAATTTAGAGTCAAATTACCCTTACATCCTTCATATTGCTATCAGAACATGAGGCTCTAGGGTTCGAGTAGTGTCAGTTTGTAGGCTCGATTCGGCTCGATTTATTTAAGTTTGCCTTGAATCAATTAGCAGTATATGTTTTTATGATTCGAGTCGAACTCGATTTTCGAATCTATTATATTTTGCGAGTCTAACTCAACTGCAAATGCAAAGTTCTAAGGAATCGATTCGTTAAGGCTCGATTCAAATCATCATTAATAGGTTAAAATTTCAACATGAAATATAATAATTTTTAAAAGGTCCAAGTCAAAACATAATAACTCAAAATATTCAATTAACATTGGTTGAAAAACAGAAAATAAAAATTGAAAACACATAATATTATAATAGGAAACGAACGAAACCTTAAAAACTCCGTTGGTCCAAATTGTCCGAGGCTTGTGAAGGCTTACCTAGCTCCGCCAAGACCTGTTAATGGGTGCTAATGACTTGACTTTCGAAAGCTCGCAAAAGACCACGAGTGTGTCACAATCCAATCATGAGTCGAATTGAACCCATCTGTGTGAGGTTTGGCTTGAGCCTTGAGGGCTCAACTTGTGTACAAAATTGACAGGTTCAACTTAAACACTGTAAAAAAATGATTCGACTCGAATAATTTAGAGTCGTATGATGCTGTAATTGTTTGAAAAATTAGTTTAAACTCCGGGGATGGACTTGGAACAAATCAAGTTTCACAAGTAATCTAGGATTGGTGCTGTACTTCAAAAGTTCGAATTTTTTGTTTTAAATGTCACGTATATTAAACAGTTTTTAAAACCAACGTGTATCCACAGTGTGGCCTAATTAGCAGCTAACCACGCTCCCTTATACTGCAAAACTCATCTTCACATTCTCGTTATCTAGAGCTTGACTGCTAGTTTGATGCGTTCTATTGCTCTCACTCACTCAGCGTGTGGGCCCCCATCCTTCGCATGACTACAGCCTACACGGATCCCTCTCTCTCTCTCTCTCTCTCTCTCTCTCTCTCCCTCTCCCTTTCTCTCTCATCACACATCAAATTAAGGCAAATCACCCAACACATGTAACCGTCAATTGACTACTTGAAAACAGAGAGACAGAAGAACACACACCCACAGTGTGTGCGTGAAAGACATTGCTCATAGTCTGCTCATATACAGCAAGTTAGTTATCTAGACAAGGAAGACATACACAACTTCCGGCGACGAACAAACAGGTTAACCACCGGATTTGGACCTACCTATATGGTGGGTTTTCACCGGTGATGTCGTATTCCGGCGGAAAAAGAGCATCCATCATGCAGTTCTCCGTATTGCTCCTCTTAGTAATCTCAGTGCTACAAATATGGATGCTAAGTAGTGAGTGCAGCGTAAGGGCAGTACGGATATTACCAGAAAAAGCAGGGGCAAAAGACAAAGATCAGATCATGAGCCAAGCCAAGGAGAGCGACAAGAATCATCATCAAACAGAGCTGTTTAGAAAGTTCTTCCATGCCAAACTTTCTAACAATGCTGCTACTGACAAAGGGTTTCAAGAAAACAAAAGGAGAATCCCCAGCTGCCCAGATCCTCTTCACAACTAGCTAGTAGGATCATCTCTCTCTCTCTAATACTATTTTTCTCTCCTTGGATTTTTTTCTTCTTCTTTTGATTATGTATTAATTTTTGGTTTTAGGGTTGGAAGTATCCAAAATACCCACGTTTTTCCCCATGGTTTCCGTGATTGTATTTTGATAGTTATGAGTAACATGAAGGGGTAAACCGTGGGTATTTTGGTCTTTTGAAAATGTTTTTGTTAATTTGATGGTGGATCAGCAAATTTAATGGCCGGCCGATCATGTTGTATATACACTTGCTGAGCTTCTGAATTTCAAAGCTACCATAGTTCAATATTATTTCCCTTTAATTTCTGCTTTGTTTTTAATTTCTCTTTGTTCCCTTTAATTAAATTTCCCAAATAATTATTTATATTTAAAATAATATTGTTGTACGGATGAAATATAATTTGACAGTAATGCAGTGAGTCCAATCTGGTAAAGACTTCACAAGGGTGGGATCATATCATTTTGAATATTACCTTGTAGATAAAAAAAGACATTTTGGTTTTGATCGGAAAGGAATATAATCTTTGTGCCAATGGATTCAGTCTGGAATTTTCCTTCATGATGACGACGGATTGAGATAAATAATATATCAACTTATTTGCAATTATTTCATGTCATAGCAAATGATATTCTACATTATTTTTTTTTAGCTTAAATTTCATTAATATAATGCTTTAAAATAAAATTTATTTCTGAAAAATTCATTCAAACTATCAGAAATTAAATTTACTGTCTACAAAATTTAGGCTTAAATCACGAAGTGAGTTTTTAAGGATTTTGGTAATGATTAAATTGAAAAGAATCATGCTAGGTCAATTGACCAAAGCAACCGCACACCCATCCGTATGCATTGCGATCCGATTGCTTTGTTCAGTTCACTTAAGCTTGGATTACGATGTTAGTTTATAATTGTTTTTTATTTTTAAGTTTTTATGGGTTTCATCATTTTATCTCTATCTCTCTTTTACTTTTTCACTTCAATCATTACAAAACATCAAATAAAATCAACAAAAATCGACTTCCTGATCCGAACATTAGTGTTTTCTAATTGGAAAAGTAGGAGAGTGATATGAAGATAACATAGTATCATCACTAAGAGAGAAATGAAAAATCAAAAAAACAAAAGCCTCAAAAACTCATTTGGTGATCCAAGCCTAAGGATCTGGTTAATATATATATATATATATATATATATGTGTGTGATAATGAATCAAGAAAATTTTTCATCTTCTAACATGATTTTTATGCTGCTTGTGTAAATTAACTATTTACACTATCTCAAAATTTTACTCATAGGAATTTCAATAGTTTCCACTTTTTTATTTTAGTGTATTTAAATTTGACAGTAGGATTGAAAAGTCACCATCTTTCAGCATAAATAGCAAATATTTGCTATATTTTCTGAGCAACTTCGAAGATTTGGAGGATTGATGATTTTGGGTAGTTATCATTTCTGCTTTTATTGACCTGTCTGGTCAGAGTTTGCTCTTCCAAGTATTGCTTGCTTGAGACCTTCTTTCTTTTTTTCTTTCCACAATTTTGGTTGGGTCACTTTTTATTTATTTATTTTGGGTCTCCTTCCAATAAATAGTACCCTAATTTTACCATAACAAGCAAACCATGGATTGTTCACTTCCCATTACTTGCATCACTCCATTTTTGTATAACATTGCTTGCTGGTGCCACCTTTTTTCATCAATCTGTGTTGGACATCTTTAATTTTAAGCTGGTTGACTAAATTGTTTTCAATAGTTGTTCTGTGTTATCAGTTGTACATCCATTAATTGGTGGGATTGGACTGTCTAACAAAATCATGATGGTAATTTAGTGAAAATGAAAGATTGTACAATAGTAATGGCAATTTACTGCAACATGAAAGATGCATTTATACATGCTTGAGAATTCTCTAATGGTATTTCTTTAAAATTACTTAATTACGAACGTTGTGTTTGTTCGATAGACTAATGGATGGAGTACCATCTACCAGCATCCGGATCGTATCATTTTTGGTTGTCAATCATCCATTTCTTAACTTAAAATTTGGGTGATTTT
Source organism: Lobelia cardinalis (assembly GCA_028566635.1). NCBI lineage: Eukaryota > Viridiplantae > Streptophyta > Magnoliopsida > Asterales > Campanulaceae > Lobelia > Lobelia cardinalis. Next base: position 9,410 of record JAOWAN010060630.1, read on the forward strand.
GTGTTGTTACGAGAAAATTATATCTATAATATTACCGTTTACCAGTTAATTGAATTATTCTAAAATTGAGAAAAAAAAAAAAAAAAAAGCGTTTGCATATACAGACAGACTAAACCTTCCGTCGGCGTGCTAGGAAGCTCCTTACCTATATTGGAAGCAACATTAAATTTCTTTAAAAGCAAAATACTACTAGTGATGTAGAGAGTGTAATAGTACTGGAATTGTACAGCACCAAAACCCCATGATTAAATCCAATCCAGCTTGAAACTTGTGAAATTGGGATAATTCATATAATTGAGAAGAAGGGCTCCACCAGACCAGACGCTAAAATTCATTATGAATTTTTTTTTTTTAAATTATTTTTAAAATCTGAGGAGGGACATTAAATGCAAAAACACATTCCCCTGGGGTTTTTGTACAAATTGCAGTTCCAACGACCCCCCATTTATTCGTTATTGGCAGCTGGATGAGGGGGAGGCCGGAGTTAGGTTCAGAAATTTATAACCAATGGAGTACAAATGAAAATGAAAGATTTCTAGCTAGGCCAGCCTGGTAATTTAAATCTCCCAATTATAATGAAAATTAAAACTAAAAATAATACTACTCCCTGTATATATAACCATATTCAACTATATGTATATTCGTACCCATGCTCAAGTGCACGGTTAACTTAAGTTAACATTATAAAAATAAAATATTATAATCAAATTTATATAAATTTATTAGTATAAAAGTTATATTAAAAAATTGGGAGGGGGAGGAGGGAGGGTGAGAATTGAAAATAAGTATGAATAAGATGGATGTAAAATTTTGGGGAAAAGATCAACGGATAAGGTATAAATATGACAAGTTTTTACATTAAATATCATAAAATGTGATATTTTCTCTGTTTTATTTTAATTATTTTGAAAGCGATAGTTTTTTTTTTTAATTAAAATATCACTATTATGTACAGTTAAATCGAAATATAGAGAGTAATAACTATAACGAAAAGTTTTAAGTCGGTACCATAGAAGATTAATTTATTACCTTTTCAAAAGAACAACATTTGTCCTACTTACCTTATTTAGAAAAAAATATTCTCTCCGTTTCGTTTTAATTGTGATAAAAGCGATACAAAGCTGTCACAATATGTCACTATCGAGAACAATTAAATCGAAACTCCTAAAACAAATGAAAGCTGACAAGATTATGGTTGCTACTAATTCATCACACACACAGAGTGAGAACAAAGATTCAGTGTCATCTCATCATAATAAATTACCCCTTCCTGTTTGGACATTTTTATACACACAGTGCTGCGGCGGATGAGGTTAAAAATAAAAACTCAATGGGCAGTGTGAATGTTGTTTGCTAGCAGTTTGGAATTGGAATCAGATTGACCCTCCCCCCCCTGTCTTCTTTTGTGTCGCTCCCCCCTTATTTAGTACTCTTTTAATATTAATCTATGAAGCTTTTGACTCTGAAAATGGAAAAAAATTGCAAATCAAGGGTAGCTTTTGCTGCCTTCATATGATTCTTCTCATGTCCGTCTCTTATGAATCAAACGAGATTTTCTGTCTCATGCGATGTTTTATTTTTTATCATATAATTTTTATTTTTCTGTTACATAACTTTTAAAATACGCATTCAAAAATTTATAATTTTAAATTTTAAAATTATCTTTTAAACGATTGAATTAATATTTAAAAAAAAAATGAAGAGAAAGTGAGACACCATAGGTAGAAAATTCAAGCTCATATGATAGTTGGCTTGTTTATTATTAATTTAATTAGTACTACTACTACTAACTTTTATTACTTCTAGGTTGCTGCTTGTAAAAGAGTGGTCACTTTTTGGCATACCTCTTTTAGGATAATGTGAGAATCTGCTGGCACTGATATTTAGCCACCAAGGAATCCCTTTAAAGAATTTGTAGAACACGAAAGTGTATAGCAATGTCAAAGGTCTATATTGTGGTATGGACTCAAATTTTAATCGTCCCCTTCCATCTATCGTAACGTTTCATTTCTTCTTTATTTTTTGTTGAATCATCAGTAATATATTCTATTTACAAACCACTTATATGCAATTTTAATTTGTAAATTTGGTCAAATCAAATTAAATCGAACCATTTTCGCCTAGGGTGTTTTGGAACCTATTGATATGTCAACTTTGCATACTCGATCATAGGCTCAGTGGTAGAGCTGAGCTTTACAGTATGTAAGGTTTTAGGTTCGATCCCTTCCCATGCCCCCTTGAGGCCAAAAAAAAAAAAAAAACATACTCGATCATAATATCTTCCAAAACGAAAATGCTACAGTGCGGACGTCCACATATCCGCATATGCGGACGTTTGCATGTAAAAAGTTACGATTAAATGGTATACTGTTACGATGAAATGTTAGATAGTTGAAACATGTTTTAAAACTATCAACATACGAATGAATTTATCTCAATTGTAAAAAGTTACGATTAAATGATTAAATATTATAATAAAAATGGTAAATAGATGCAAACATCCGCGTATGCAAATGTTCGCACCGTAGAGGGGTCGATTCCAAGATAATGATTGTTCCATATACAAGAATTCGAACTCAAAACTTTAATTTAAGTTTATCAAAAACCTTTCAATTTAGGGCAACCATCATTGAAGAAAAAATACAGGTGTGTGTGTGTGAGAGAGAGAGAGAGAGAGAGAGAGAGAGAGAGAGAGAGAGAGAGAGAGAGAGAGAGAGAGAGTTATTTTAAGCGAATAGGCGCTTCTAATACTGTGTGCCTTTTCAACATGTGTATCTCACTCTCCATAAAAGCAAGTGACAGCCGAGAGTGAGATTTGAGATTTTTTATTAACTCAAAATCATCCATTAATTTTTGCCTATTTTCGATGAGTGAGTAAATTCCATAATTAATGTGATTTAAAAGAGCATGGAATACAATAAAAAGAGCATACATATCACATTAATTACTGCATTAATTA
>JAOWAN010060641.1:0-12367 GCA_028566635.1 Lobelia cardinalis
GCCAATTGCTCACTCTCTTGCACACTAGCCACCTTCTGTGATGCACTCCGTTCTCCCCACTCATGGTTGTTAGTGGCTATGGCATCGATTATTCTGAAACCTTCATCTTCCTCCCTATCTGTCAGTGTTCCACCTGCGGCGACATCCAGGCACATTGATTGCCCAAGCACACCGAGTGAAATTAGTTCTAGAGAGAGAACACTTTCACTCAAACAATCTACCAAAATCATAGGATAGGTACGGTGACTTATACATGATCCATTAGTGATCACTAGACACTCACTTAAGCTTAAAATGATGAGCTAAGGAGTATTTATAATAGGTTAGTACCATTCAATATATATAGTACACTCATAAATCCTAGCCTAACTCACTAGGTAGTGAAGTAGGAGTTGTTTAACACTGCGTGCTTTATCATTCTGTTAAAAGCTTTTGTTTACTTTATGCGTTTATATAAAAGCTTTACTTACTAGAGCTTGCTGATGTCACCAGTTGACTCAAAAGTTTAAGTTTCGTTAAAAGTTTCTGATTTATCGATATATTTCTAAAGCTTTACATTGCTCAGAGGATTGTCACTTAAAGTATATGCTTAAAGAGTTTCTGCTTAAGTCATAAGCAAGAGAAGCTTGCATAGCTAAAACTTCAGTTGAATCATTTATACAGCAGCTTTGAAATTAAAGCAAGCTTATCCATTAAAGAATTTTGAATATAACTTTAAATTTTAAAGTTTTAAATACGCTATTCACCCCCCTAACTTATTTATTTTAAGTGGAACTAACATGGATAGTTAATATTTGACATAATTTTGTTTTTATTTTATTTTTGATGGAAACTTAAATTAGCTATTTGTCTTTTTAATTTTAAATAATTACATGATAGTGATTGAGAGAGAGAGTGATGGTTGTTATTTTTATGTGATGTTTGATATGATATTAATGTGAGTAGAGGGGTATGTAAAAAGAGTAAGTGTGAAAGAGAAAACGATATTTTTAAAACTAACACAGTAAACATCGTTTTTGATCGTTTTTTAAAATTAGTAAAAAAAACATGCTTAGTAAACGTACTCATAATCATACGTACAAGGTGTGCTAGGATCGAGATTAGAAGCTTATAGCAGCTGTTGCGGCTCTCTTGATAAATATAACATGTGGTATAAAATATTTTTGGTTGTGTTGTGCTTAGTGGCAGTTCAGGACCTGATCAGCATTAGTGGGGTTCTGCACAATGTATGCGATTAATATCTGGCACCGTAAATGGAATATGGCAAACTGACCGAGAGCAGTATGTCAACAATCCTTCAGTTGACGCAGTTTCGGGGGTAAAGAACGATTGGATCTTGTATTTTGTAATAGACCTGATTCCACTGTCCCTAATTTTTATTTTTTGCGGGTTTGTACCAAATAATTTATGTAATTTTTTATTTGTTCTGATTATTGTTGCTTATTTATTTATTTTTTCTAGCAGATGTACCTTTAATAAAAATATAAGTGGTATATTAATTGTATCTTATTTATTAATTAAGTCCGCAGACAAATAGGTAAATTGTCGACAGACTTCAATTCATCGATTAATGCCAACGGACTGTCATCATCCGTAGATAATTAAACGGATCGGTTCGTCGGTATTACCAACATAAAATTGCTGATGAACTTCGACGGACATTGTCTATGGACAAGACAAATTTGTCTACACCTTGCCCGTAGGCATGCATGTACTGTAATTCTAATAGTGAGAACATCGAGAATGTTTCGATCTATGAAGGACGCACTAAAATTTAGATAGCAATTAAAATATATTGGTCATTACAAAAACTATTTTCTATTAATCCTAATTAATAATAAAGCATCAAATTGATTGAGTCTATAATTCCTTAAAGCAATTAGTAAACATGTATTTAAACCTTCTCTTGTCAAAGGTTTAACACTAATTTAAACTAATTCATGAATATGCAAATATTTATATATTTCTTTATGATTTATTATTTTGGAATCAAATAGTTGTATTGTTTATGTTTGGTGTATAATACGTAATGGTTTTTTCGATTGTTTCGATTATCTTTTTTGACATATAATCAAATGCACTAATCATGTATATTTCGTTGTAAGTTTCTCTAGGCATTTGCAATGCTTTGTATTTTTCGATAATTTCATCATATTCTATTTCAATACTACTTTTCATTAACTTTTTATCTAGTTTTATTTTAGATATTTTTTAGAAGAAGAGCGCCTTCCAAACATTATTAATTTTACTAAAATATTTAATTAATTATTTGTTTTCTCTTGTCACTTACCAAAAAAAGGTTTTACAATATCTTTTATGGGTAAAACTGCTTTACACGTGAAAATTTAGAACTAAACAATTTTTTTCTATATCTTAATTAGTTAACTAATAAATTAATATATCATGTTTCATTGTTGTGACACCAATTGTTGAGCTGACATGGGACACATGCTACTAGTTAGCAGATCAATTTCCAGGGGTTATTTATAACCCGTGACTCGGCCTCAAGAATTCGTAAATTGACGTTGTGGGGACTCAGGAAGAAGTGTTTGAGAGGTCGTAGCTAGTGCCGTTGGTGCGGAATTAGTTGGCTTATCGGCTCGACATATGAAACGTAAAATATGTTATTTTGTGGCCTTGTGGGTCATAACACACCATTTGGAACTCGGGCTCTTGGGGTATTAGCTGTGGACTACCGATGATCTGTTGGCCATTTTCGGCGGAGCAGATGACTAATTATACGTGTGCTTGCCGTGCCATATTCGTTTGGAGTTCAAAAGTGCCGAGAGCTGCGAATAGGGAAAAGCTTGCGAGGGAGTTGATCATCATGGGAGAGCGTGGAAAGAAGTTTGAGGGTCTATAGTGGAAAGCAAAGTCTATACAGACCACCATGTCGATGGTTCATTCTATTTGGATAAAGATAAATTGGTGTTTGGGGCATTGCTACCAAAAATTGATACTCAAGAAGAAAAAAATTGCTACTCCCTCCCTCCCTCCCAAATGATATTATCCATAAAGAAAATGTAACTCTTGAAGCTGAACGTATTAAACAAGATAATATATATATTTCTTCAATTCATGTGGTGTATATTTGTCATGTTATTTCAAATTCATCATGTAATAATTTCAGATATATATAACATAATTTTTTTTATATAGTTAAATTTCTTTAATCTTCTATTAGAAATTATATATGATATATACAGTTAAATGTAATGCAAAAACACACTTTAAAGCAAAAAAATCTTCAATGTGTATAATTATAAAATTCATAACAATTATATTATATAAATGGGTATAATTATGCACTAGTGAACAACATATTACTTATGAAATTCCTATTTGTAGATAAGCTGGAGAGAATAAAATTTGAAAACTGTGTGAAAAACATATACCCTTCAATATAAAAATTTATTTGAGAATGATTTTTCATATTTATGCGCTTAATACCATGCAAAAACATGTACAGAATTTAAAAGACTATATAACATAAAACATATCATATCAATAATAATGTGTAATAAAGAATATTAATGTTTGGAATTTGTAATTGCAAATTGTCACGTACGGAGTAGTATTAACCTTTTTTTCTATGTTTACCGACCAAAATTTTCTTATTTGAACTGTTTCTTCAAGGGAACTAAATGCGATATATCACGGGAGATTTGTTCCTTGGAAGTAGGGGGATAGAAGAAATTTTGCCTACAATTTCATCGATAACACACATTGGTCATTGAGATATTAATGTTTAAATTTCATAAAAAATGACTATAGTAAAAACATGTAAAAAAAATATATATATATTTACATAAAGAAATCCATGCCCTTTCATCACCGGCATAAATCATCCAAACTGATGAGAATTTCATATATTTTGTGTTATACCCAGAAGACCACATATATAGCGCGGGGAATATTTGTAGTCAATTTTGAAATAATTTTGAGCGAAAGGATCTCTGCAGCTTTGATATGTTATTTATTCACTTATTTGTAATATAAATATATATATGTGCAAATCATTGTTATTTTAATTTTATTAAATAATGATAACATTCATTAAAGAATTTAAATAAAAAGAAATAGTAAATATTAGCAAAAGCATAATTTAACGGTGAATTAGTACCTGAATAAAGGGCAAACTGTAGAAGTCCCTAAACTCAAATAATATTTGGAAAAAATTTCTTAAACTAAAGATTGCTCAATTTTGGTGCTTGTACTAAACGCCATAAAATTTCTTTCGAAGAGCGTTGAATTAAAACATGATAGACAGCAAGAGGGAAAAAAAAAGGGGTGTGTGTGGGGGGTTGGAGTGGAAGAGGATTGCACTAAAATAAGAAAGAAAAAGACAACAAAGAGATCCATATATAAATAAAATATGGACGTGCTACATATATCGTTTAGATCAATCGCAAATTCAATCGCACATTTTATGATCTGGTATGATATCATCAAGGTAAAGGTTCGTAAAACATATGATTGATTTTGCGATTGATCAAAGTGATATATTCACTATTTTTCATAAAAGTAAACTACGAAGCATGAATATTTCAAATTGAATTTGTGATGATATCAAATATTACTCAAATTATGAATATGATTTAGGGTTAGATCAGGAATGCGATATATGATGATATTGCACTGTTCACTATTTGAATATGAGATGATATAAATGATATGAGTTTATGAACTAAAAGACTAAATTGCCCTCATGATGTGAAAGATTTGAATGTGATATGAGGTGAGAGAATGCGATGTGAAAGTTTTGAATGTGAGGAGAGAGGAGGGAGAATATGATGTGAAAGGTTTGAATTGATTTGTGAGAGTATATGCATAGGGGTAATAGATGGAAAATGTTTGATATTTATTTGTGATGTTGGGTGATATTTGAGTAAGATTTTGAAAATATATAAAATATGTTTAATATTGAGATATTGAAATGTTGTGATATATTTGACTTGTGATCCGAGCATTAGGTATGATCAAATATGTTTCAGATACGATTAATATGTATTGGAGTGTTAAAATTGAAAGTATATGTTTGAATACGTGATGGTTCGGATATGACACAAACGTTGGAGGATAAAGTTGCAATTTTTAGATCCTTAAGGTAAGACTATATTTGTAAATTAAAATATTATATAACTATTTCGATATATTTAATATCTAAGGATTCATTCACTACGCTAACAATTATAATTATAATTTTTTATTCGGAAGTATAGATTGCATTTGTGTAAATAGATAAAATATTCATTGAAAAAAATAATCTCATCGGATACGTCAAACTTTTAGATTGCACTCCATTATAATCATTTAAATTGTAAAAAAACATTAATACATTGTTCTAAAACTGTACTTATTTGAAAAAAATAAAAAAAATAAGTTTATATTATACAAAAATATATATTATATTTAAAAAATCATTGTATCCTTTTTGATAAAATAGAAAATGAGATAATTTTGATAAATAATACCAATTATTCACTTGAAAATACTTCCTCCGTTTCGATTTAATTATTTTTGATAGTGACATATTCAGAACAATTAAAACGAAACGGAGGGAGCGGAAAACATGGTGCCCGTAGATCGCAAATTATATCGTGTGTCTAGGCATAACTAGCAAAGTATGCCCATTTTCTTTACAAAATATACATAAGGTTTATAAATTATGTACATAATATGAATATAAAATATACATAATAATTATAAATATGATAATTAAATAACTCATGTGAATTTTATATTTATGTTATGTATATAATTCATAAATAATATGTACATTTGTAAAAAAAAATAAACATACCTTGCTAGGTATGCCTAGCCGGTGACTCTCTCAATCTTACCCGTCTTTCATTCCATTCACATGTCTCCTTCTCAGGCTCTCACCTCTCCTCTCATCCCCCCATTTCTTACCGTTCGTTCTCCCTCATTTTTCTGTCTTTTAACTCTTTGCCTTTCGATTTCTCCATAAATCTATAAGATCGCGAACTGACTATTGGAGAGCGCGAATTCACCACGATTTTTCTCCGAAAGCATGAATTCGAGTTCGGAACGGGAGAGCGTCAGCTCTTGATCCAGTTCCCGCCCCCGGCACTGTGCTCCTATTTCGAATTTTTTGAAGCCTCTTTAGATTTCAGCACATCTTGAACGAGGAGGAGGGAAATTAGGGCACATTTTCTCTTTATCAACCCACCCGTTGACGCTTTGCTGTTGAGGTAAATCCCTAATTTTCTTATGCTGTGCGTCCCCATTTCTCATATCCAATTAAAATCTGTGTTAATATTGGTTTTTGTTTCATCAAAATTAGACTCGAATTAGACAAGAGGGTTTCCCCAATTGTTGTTTAGGTATAATGTTATCAACTGAACTTGAATAGTTACTGATGTTTGCCGTTAATTTGGATTAGTTCAGTTTTTTAATAGTGGAATGGTCTATCTGTCTGATTACTAATGGTACATTTCACACAAACACACACACACACGCTCTCACTTTACTGTGCTGAATTTGGAGGCATAAAATGAAAACCGGAAGCTATGAATGAGAGCAAAAGAGCAATATAAGATATGAACGCACTATTCTGGGTAAATAATAGCGGGGATGAGCAGGTTTTATTTTGAATCCACTATCTAAAAGGATGTGGATGATTAAAGGCTGTTGTTGTTACACTCTATTGGATATTCAAAGTTAGGTGTCAAAAATGATTATTTGAGGCAGTTTTCAGATTAAAGGTGATTTTTCGAATAGACAGCAAATCCGGGACAAAATAAAATAAAAATAAATGGGTGGGTTGGTGGGTAGGGGTGTCAATTGAGTTGAACTTGTGGAGAGAGTTTACATTATGTCGCTCTTCTTGAAGAGTGCAAGGAAAGAATTTCCATAAAGCCTTAACCAGATTTGAGTTGCTTCAGAGCTCCAGCTATAGAATTTGGTTGAAGTTTATTTACCGTTTATTTTTGGGTCATGAACATGCACTTAATCACCACTTAATGTACATTAGTATTTGTAAACCATCATCCTTTTCTTGATACCTGCCTCTGCATCCCCTTAAATCACACAAACTCTTATGAAAATCAGCGCTGAACACACATCTGTTGTTCAGACATCCTCTGCTCAAATGCTTTATTCACAAGTTTTAACAATAAAAATTCTATGCAGGGTATGTGACATGAATTACCACTGCGGCTGCCTATTTGAAACTGAAGCAATAAAATTTTTACGAGTACAAATAATACTTCGTCAAATGGACAATAAACGTCTTCAGATATGCCCTTATATATTACAATTCACGACTAATTTATCCAAATTTCCATTATGAATAGCTGATATTTATAATACCACGACACTGGGATCGCTGGATGTTCTATGAAATGCTTCTTTCCATGGATTTTGATGGTATTCCTTTCGTCCCGAAATGAAAGTTCCTTTTTCTTCATGATTCCTTCCCAAAATGAATGTCCCTTTTTGTTCACAAACAAGAGACAAATTTGGGTTTGGTTGGTATCATTTTTCATTAAGTACTGGCATTGCCTATAGATTTGGTTGAAACTACTTCCATATTATGTAACTTGTGCAAGATGTTTTGGATAAACTTTTGTCTCTATAAGGTTAAACAAACATGATTTTGAAGCCATTGGTTCTTTCTCCTTATGCCTGATATGTATCTTGCATTGCTGTCTCATTGATGCTTATGGTTTTAAAATTTGTTTGGATGATGTTTAGCTGGCTAAATTTGGAGGACATCTAAAGCGGCAAGGACGAAGTACTTGTAATCCAACCAATATATTTGCCAAAGATTTAGCAATTTTTGTAGGTGAGCTTTATTGGTTAGCAACATTGTACTAACTACTCTGTATGTAGTGATCAACGTCGTTATTTGGTGTCCATAAATGATTGGTATGGTTCACCTTCATGTTTCTTGATAGCTGTTTGGCATTGGTATATTATCCTTGACAGTTTTTATCCCTATTTTTTTAGGAATTCCTTATTAGAAGAGTTAATAATATGTTAACTGTGAATTTTTGTTTGATAAGTATGTTAACCGTGAATTACTCTTGTGGAAATATCATTTTTTTTTTCATAATTTCAAGCCACAGGCATCTGGCTATCAATTTGTCTTTTTATACCACAAAGTCAAAGTGTTCAACTTATGTGATTAGAAGAGCCAAAAGTATTCCCAAACTTCAATACAACCTTTGCACCAAAACCATGAGAGTAAATGCATTGTACTGAAGAATTTTAAACTGATATCACTGCAATATTTCTTTTGTAGCTGTCGGATATGCATGAAACCAGTAAATTTCTAGACCAGACTTGGGAGTTCTTAGTTTGAAAGTATCCATACTAAGATCATCTACGAAGAACTCTCACATTAGTACTGTTTTCTGAACCCCTGAGATGGATGGCAGTTCAAATGCATCTCCGAAATTATGGCTCCCTGTTGACATTGCTGATGCAGAGTATCTCATGGGACGTAGTGAGGAACTACTTGCTGCAGTTCAGGGCGCTAAAGATAAGATTTCTCACATAGAATATGTATTCTACGAGCAGCTCTATCCAAAATTTCAGTCAAAATGTAGAAGCTTACAAAAGGTTTATTCTGAGGCCAAGAAAGCTGCGGAAGACGAATGGAAGGAGAAGAAACAAGACCTGTTACTTCAAATAGAAGCGCTTCAAATCCAAAAGCAACATCTTTTGGAGGAAAATCAGTACCTAAAGTTGGCTCCATCACCAAAGTGTGTTAATGAGCTTCAGGAAGAGCTAAAACAGAAGATACGAGAGATAGCTGAGGGACGGGAAGTAATACAGAACTTATGTAAGCTTATTGAGTCAAAAGCCTCTGCAATACCTAATAATGAAAAGAAAGTGAAGGAGCTTGAAGAGGAAGTTGAGCTGATTCGAAAGAAAAAGCGCAGTGTAGACCTTGAAAATGAGGAGTTGCGATTTGATCTGATGAAGAAGTCGAAGCAAGTTGATGAGGGAATGGAATTGCATGTCAAGCTACAAGAATTGGTTCAGTCAAAGGACACATTAATATTAATGAAAGAAAAGAAATTGGAAGAGAACGAAGAAAATACATCTGAGCTTTTAGTCAAACTTAAAGGTCTAGCGAATGAAGTTGAAGCGCTCCAAAAGGGTGTCAAAGAGAAGACAGACCAAGCAGAAAAGGCAAAGGAGTTGCAGGAGAATTTGTATAAGAAAATTCAATCACAAGCCTCAGAGCTAGTGAACAATAGACAGCTTGTGGATGATTATGAAGTGGAGAATAAGCAGCTTAGAGGTCAAGTACGAACTCTGCAGGATAATCTTAACGTGCTTCAAAGGGAGCTTCCCAAGAAGATTAAAGAAGTTGAGGAAGAAAGAAATCTGCGACAGCAGTTGCTCCAACATAATGATTCGAATGGTTCAGAAATGTTGAAGACTAGAAAAGAGTTGGAAGAGCTTCAGAAGGAAAAACAGCTGCTTTTGGGCCAACTAAAAGCCTTAGAGGGGCAAGTTGAAAAGCTTCAAGTGGATCTCAGAGAGACAAACAAGGAATCAATCAAAAAACTGGAGTTGGATGGAAAACTGCTTCACCAGATTGAAACTCGAGACTCTGAGTTACTCTCTGAAAAGAAGAAAAGGAGGGAAGTTGTTGATGCTTACAAGAGGTTGAAATCTCAGTACAACTATCTCCTTGCAAAATTTGGTCTTAGTCCAGAGAATATGCTCCCTCGAACCAGCATGGAGGATGAGAAGGACCCAATAGACAATAATCAGAATCCATTTTTTTCATCTGGTAAACTTTTAATCTTTTCTTCTAGTTTATCAGTTATCATCTTTTTGATTTTGGGTTATTAGGATCTATTTCCGTTAAACTGCTATAGAAAGACTCTGACCTCAAATAGCTTTTCTCCAAGTCGTCTTAAATTTTTTTCTTCATCTTTGTTTAATTTGAATGACAAATGTACTTACTTCTTAAATGTTGCCATGGGAACCAAGATCAAATATTCTATAAAGTCCTGTATGCTTGCTATTTAATTGAACTCCCAATCTCTTTCATCTGATTGATACAGTCATCTGGTCTGTAATCACAGGTTCTGAGAATAAAGCTTCAAATGATCCGGTGGTTGCTTGTCAATTGATCGATAATAATACTAATCAACAAAACTTGGAGGTTCAAAAGGGAGTTAAATTGAGTCAAAGGTCAAGTTCTGGATCTCCTTCTACTTCAAGTCCCTCTATTGCAGCAAAACCCATCAGTGACATGAAGTCAAGTTCACTAGCAGGAACGAAGCGTTCAGTTTCTCACTGGAGAGAAACCAAGTCCAACCAGAACCGAAGTGGGCCAGATCCTCACGATGATTTTCTTGATACTCCATTGGAGAACATCAGAGGAAATGTGAAAAAGGCCATGAAGGAAGAAATTCATCATATTCCAGGGCCAGCTCCTAAAGACATGAGTTTTGACAGTTCAGGCGAGGAAACACAAGACCTAAGTGCTAATCTTGGTTTACAAAAGGAGCAAATCCCACCTTCAGTCCCTGCAACAAAATCCTTTAAGTATGTGGAACCAGTAAGGAAGAAAGCAGAGAGGGAGAACTTGAAAGGAGTTGAATGCAAGCAGTGTAAGAAGTTCTATGATGCTGTTCTTCCTGATGTTGGTGGCAATGAAGCTAGTGGGAATAAACATAATTTACGTTGCGAGCATCATGATGGAGTTTCAAGGCATCGGTATAGGTATGCACCTCCTTTAACTCCGGAAGGATTTTGGAATATTGGATTTGAATCTGAAATGTGATTTCCCTTTGATATTAATTTCATTTCGACTAAAAATTGAGTTAAAAATTTTCTCGTTGATTCAAAGAAGTATAATAAACCTTTATGTTGTTTATAGTTCATGATCACTTTATTAAAAGATAGAATTTAATTTAATTTTCTTACAAGTCAAATGTTTATTTCACGCTGTTCTATTATTCTATCATTCACTATTTATTTCTGTAATCTCAAACTTTATATTGTCTATTTTTATATTAATAGATCTTCTCCTTGCTTCAGTGGGTTGCATTGGAAGTTATTCGAAATAATTATGAAGGTGGGATTTTAACCTTATAAAAAACTAAAAGCAGTAGTTTAAAAACAAGATGAAAACTCGTGCTAAATTCGTACATTTGATTGAAAGAAAGGACTACCTTTTTTTTTTTTTTTTCCATTTCTCTGTTGATATAGAAAAGCATTAGTCGTCTAGTGTAGCTGTGAGTTGGGATAAGATTGGGCTCACTTTTTTGTTGATGTTAGTTATGTAACATCCTTTACACTCTGCGACCTCAGCCCGTGACCACCATGTCTTTTGGGACTTCTACTATATACACGTTCCTTTCAACTTTTGGTACTAATGTGGCTTATCAAACCATTTCAAGAAACAATCATTGTAGTGAAGATGTTGAAACATGGGTATGTCTGAGATGAAGACGAGTAATGGCACCTTTCTAGTACACTTACTCAAGCCTTTTGTCACATGATGACCTAAAACTTTAAGAGTTATACCATCCTACATGAGACCCACCCTCTTCATATTATTATCTGGTATTGATTTAAGTTGTTGGAGTAACCTACTTTCGATGGAGATTTGCTTCTATGCTCACTTGCTCAGACTTTTTGAAGTACATTGACTATTGGCCACTTTTTTCTCACTGGCATTCATGTCTTTTGAAGAAAAGAAAGTGACAAAGAGGGGCATAAGAAGGAAAATGAGGTATAATTCATGTAAATAAACGTGGGCAAAAATGTGTCTTAAGGATGGGCTTTTAGTAGACCCTTCATTTGTTTTGGTGCTGCAGTTCACTTGTATCATAACAATAGCAAAATAAATAGTTCTTTCCCGAGACAAATTTGCTTATCATAAAAAATTAGTAAGATCAGTAAATAATTATTGTTCCCGAAAAAGATGTGCTTTAGTATGCAGTAAGCATATGTATATGATATAACAATAGCAACAACATGCTTTAATCTCAATTGCTTGAGGTTGGTTATATGAATCATTTTCACTATTTCATGTGAACGAATGTCAAATCTCCATATCACAGTCTTTCATGTCTTTTCATATTTCGGATGTACATGTTGACCCTGGGCTACCCTTAGCCTAGCTTGATTAAAACTAATATCATCGCACTTCCTAATTGAAGCACTAAGAGCTAGGGGTGTCAACGATCCGAAATTCAAGTATTTTTTCGGCTCGAACTCGGTTCGATAACTCGAAAGTTCAACTCGAAGTCGAGTTCGAACTCGAAAAAATACACTAATCTCGGCTCGAACTCGGCTCGATAAGAAATTTTCGATTTCGATCTCGAGTTCGAGTTCGAATTCGAACGGCTCGATAACTCGAATCAAA
>JAOWAN010060662.1:0-10539 GCA_028566635.1 Lobelia cardinalis
AAATTTTCAGGGCCAAGAAACCAAACAGATGAGGAGCGTATATGGACGGATGGACCTGGTTTAGCTTGCGGTGGTGGCCGGCTCTCTAAGTGGGCGGTGCGCCGGTGCCGGGGGAAGGAGGGTTAACTTATGGGCTCGCTCAGTCGCTTGAGACTTGAGAGACAGAGACCGTGTACGTGGCGGGCTGGCAGCGCTGCAGGCTGCAACAACGGTGCGCCAGTGCTTGGAGAAGGAAGGGGAAGACCGGAGTTCGGAAGTGAAGAATCGTGACTCGTGCGGGAGGCGGGAGGCCGGAGGGTTTGCAGCCCTCGCTTCAGTCGCTTGAGAGACAGAGAGTGATGAGAGACAGATCTGATTTCTTAGGTCTGAGGAGTGAGGCTGTGAGGGGATAAGATAACCTAACAATCGATAGAATTCAAAAAAAAAATTAATTAATGTTATGTGGGTTTGCGGGTTCACCCGCATAAAACATTTTAACCCGTGAACCCGCCCTGATAACCTTCAACCCGCCTAACCCGCCCCGTTTAACCCAATTATTTTTTTTGCCGGTTTGGCTTTCATTTTATGCGGTGCAGTGCGGGCGCTTAATCGGGTCGCACCGCATAACCATCAGCCCTAGGGACAACTTTATAAATGATCCCTAAAGATTTTTATAATTCATAGATTGTCTCTTATCTTTGAACTTGGTCAATTTTAGAATAAGTTCATAAATTGTGAACATAAATGGTCCCTCCGTTAGTCAATGATTAATTTTGATCGTTAATTTTAATATTTGACTAATTTAAAGGTTAAATAGATAATTGCTTTATTAGCTCGATGGTAAAATAGACAAATATCAAATTTAAAGAAAAGTCCTTCATATGATGTGAAGTGTAATAGTTTTGATGATGATTATAAGATCTAGTTTAGTCCCTAAATATTGTGACGAAAATTTCTATCATTATTGGTCTCCAAGCAGATAGCTATTCGAGAAGCTATCTATGAAGGTTTTCTTTTCTTCAAGAAGAGCATAAGTGATAAAATCAATGAATTTATATAGAGAGAAATATTGAATTTGAGTATTTCACATTATGGTTTAGCAATACGCATTACACAACATTTTATCCCACAAATGTAGAAGACGACTAACTGTTCTAAGTGGTCTAACTAACTAACTTCTAACTTGACGAATTACACCCTTTAACTTTCATGAAATGCCCTTGCATCCTTTGACGTTGATATATCTTGTACATTATCGTCCCCCTCAAACTGATGCTAGTGAACAAATTGAAAGCACTCAGTTGGATAAGAAAAATTGCAACTAAGTAGAGGATAAAGCCTTAGTGAACAAATCAGCAACTTGAGCAGTTGTAGCAACATGAGCAGTGGAAATCACACCGGAGAAGATCTTGTCTCTCATCAAAAGGCGGTCAATTTTTACGTGTTTAGATCTTTCTTGAAACACAGGGTTGTAGGCAAGATGCAGAGCTGCTTTACTGTCACAATAGAGAGAAACAAGAGTGAGAATTGTAACTCCAAAGTCAAGGAGCTGAATGCAAAGTACCTAAGTAATCTAACAAGTTATATTGGCCATGGATCTATACTCAGCTTCAGATGAAGATCTGGATACTGTGTGCTGTTTCTTGGACTTCCAAGAAAGAAGAGCCTAGGAATAAGCAATAGCCTGACAGAGATCTCCTGGTAGTAGGACAAGAGGCCCAATCTCCATCACAGTAAGCTGTAACAAACAGAGAGTTGGATGAAGAAAACAATAAACCCTGGCCAACTGTGCCTCTCAGGTATTTGACTAATTTCAGTGCATCAATAAGATGTGGCTACCTAGGAGTGGACATGAAAAAGAGAGTATGTGTACTGCATAAGATATATTAGACCTGGAGATAGTTAGGTAGATGAGTCTTCCAATCAATCTTCTGTACTGATTTGGATCTTCAAGAACTTCACCAACAGTTGATGATAAACTGTGGTGTTGTTCAATTGGGACTTTGGAGGGGGTGGCATTCTCCAGGTTAGTATCTGTTATGAGATCAATAGTGTACTTCCTTTAGTGCATATAGATTCCAGTTTTGTTACTGGCCAATTCAATGCCAAAAAAGTATTTAAGGGGTCCAAGATCCTTGATTAAGAACTAACCATAGAGAAATTGCTTGAAAAGATCAATTTGGGCAAAATCATTTCGGCAATGAGGATATCATCAACATACACTAGAACTGTAATGAAGTGAGAGTGTCTCTATAGAATAAACAAGGTATGATCATGTTGAGATTGAACCAAACCAAAGAGGAGAAGGGCCTTGTGCAATTTGTGAAACTACTGTCTAGGGGCTTGTTTCAAGCCATAGATAGATTTTTGAAGCTTGCAACTAGTGGTTGCCCTATAGTAGACACCACACCAGAAGGAATAGTGTAACCTTGAGGTAGTTTCATATAAACCTCTTCCTCAAAATCACTATGGAGAAAGGCATTTGCTACATCCATCTGACACACTGACCAACCCTTAATAGCAGTTAATGCTAAGAACATCCTGACGGTGGTCATTTTGGCCACAGGGTCAAATGTCTCAAAGTAATCAACTCCAATGAGATGATCATACCCTAAAGCCACCGGCCTAGCTTTATACTTTTCAAGTTCTCCAGTAGAAAGGAATTTCAGCTTGAACACCCACTTGCAACCTATTGCTTTCTTTCCTACATGTAACTCCTGGACAGTCCAAGTCTTGTTAAGTTCTAAAGCAGCAAGTTCAGTGGCCATAGATGTGCACCAATATGGATCTTTGACTGCTTGTTTGTACGTGGAAGGTTTAGTTAAGGTGGAAATGTTGCAGATATATTTGAAGTAGGCGGGTGAGATAGAATCATAAGAAATGATGGAATGTGGAGACGATGTGTGTATTGAATTTGCCTTGGATGAAGAGTGTTTAGGAAGTCCAACAAAGTTTTTAAATTTGCTGGGAAGAACTCTTGATCTGGTAGGTCTGGAGGACTGTACTGGAGGATTGTGAGAAGGTTGGGAAAAATGAGTGGAGAGGAGGTAAGCTAAGAGTTGGAGGGAATAAGTATAGGATTGGATGAAGGAATAGTAGATGGGGAGGGATTAATTGGAATTGCATCATCAAAGGGGTGGGATATATAATGAATAAAGGGATAGAACAATCATCAGATGGGAAATCTTTAAAGGGAAACTAATTTTCGTAGAATACCACCTCTCTGCTATAGATAATCTTTTGTGAAGCAATCTCAAGAAGCTTATCGGCTTTCTTGCCTTAAGGATAACCTAGAAAGAGACATTGGGAGGCTCTAGGAGCAAACTTATCTCTCTGAGATGCTAATGTGGATGCATAGCAGAAGTAACCAAAGACCTTAAGATGAGAGTAAGAGGGAGGATGTCCCATAAGACATTCATATGGAGTTTTGTTTTTCGGAAGAGGTGTAGGGAATCTGTTAATCAAATAAGTGGCTATGAGAATATAATCACCCCAAAATTTTATAGGAAGATGAGCTTAAAATCTCAATGCTCTTGCTACTTCAAGTAGTGTCTGTGCTTTCTCTCAACCCTGCCATTTTGTTGAGGGGGTTGAACACATGAATTGTGTTTTTCAATGCCTAAGGTGGATAGAACGGAAGAGAGGAAATGATTGAAAAATTCAGTGTCATTGTCTGATATGATGGTTTTAACTGTGGCATTGAATTGAGTGTTAATGAATTTGAGAAAATTGAGTAGAAAAGATGTGACTTGAGTTTTGGATAAGAGAAGAAAAGTCCATGTCACTCTAGTATAATCATCTACAATAGTTAAAAAGGAATTGCAGCCGTTATAAGTAGAGTGCTTATAAGGACCCCATAAATCATAGTGGAGAAGAGAGCAAGGTAAAGAACTGTGAGTAGTACTAAATGGAAATGATATTCTAGTTTGCTTTGCACAGTAGCATGTATCACATAATAAGGTATCAGTGAACTTTTTAGAACAATAAAGGAATAAGGTGCAAAGAAGAAACAGGGATGTGGCCTTGTCTTTGATGCCACAGTGTGGGAGAGGTTTAAGCAGCCATGGTTGCAATAGGGGAGGAGACAGGAGTACTGGGAAGACACATGTTAGAAGCAAGGCACAACTTGTACAAGCCTCCTTCAAGCTTCCCAATACCCCTTACTGCCTTGGTAACAAGGTCCTGAAAAAGGCATGTTAAGGGATTAAACATCAGACACAGATTGTTTTGAGCAGCAAGTTTACTGCCTGAAAGTAGATTGAACTTGAAGGTAGGAACATAGAGAACATCATGAAGAAGGATGGTAGGTGATAATCTAACTTTGCCTTTGTGAGTGATGGTGGTTGTGTGACCACTAGGCAGATGAATGAGGGAGGAAATGGGAACATGATCAATAAGAGTAGAAAAGGAAGTGGCATTATGGTCAGATGATCCTGAATCAATGATCCAATCAGTTATGCACATGGCCACATATGCATGTGTTATAGAACTAACATGAACACAAAAATCACTGTAAGTACTTGCTTGAGAGTCAGTAATGCAGTATGTAAGAGTGCCATGAATTGCAGAAAGAAGAGCATGATATTGATCTACTGATAAACCTGAAGATGTGGCCATGTTAGCAACAAATAAATCAGTAGAAGCAGTAGTGTCAACATTGGATTTCATTGTCATATTCTTTGGCATTTTGACTGGATTTGGTGTGACACCATATAAGGGATGCCAATCTGGAAACCCTTTCAGGATGAAGCATGTGTCCTTTACATGTCCTCTGCCTCCACAATGATTATAGTGTAGCTGGGATTTGGTGGAGTTTCCATCTACTCTCCTTGAACCATTTGAGTTACTATTGGAGATGACAAGTTTGGAAGGGAGTGGCTTGGATTTGGAGAATAAAGCTATGGTAAAATCACTATTGGGAATATATGGTGTAGATGTACTTTCATCATGTTCTAGTATGGATATGGCTTTGGTCATTGAAGGTAAGGGATTCTTGGAAAGAATTGCACTCCTTGAATGGGAAAATTTATCATTTAGCCCCATCATGAATTGTGTCAGTTTCTGTAGGTTTTGTTGTTCTTGTTGAGAGATTGCAGCTTCCCAGGTGCATCTTATACCAGTGGTAAGCACTTCAATGCTATCCTACAGGGACCGAAATTTGGTGAAATACGAAGAAATGGTCATAGAGCCTTGGGTGAGATTTGTGAGTTCCTTTTTGAGATTTAAAACTTTGGAGCATTGCCTTGTGTAATTCGTGTAGCCAGATCCTCCCATATATCCTTAGCTAGTTTAATGTAGACTATGATAGCCCTAATTTTTGAGGAAACAGAGTTTAGGATCCATCCAATCACCATGTCATTACATCTATTCCAAGCGGCATAATACTTGGAACTAGCTTGTGGACATTTATGCAAACCTGTGACAAGACCTAACTTCGATTTGGCAGATAGATGAAGAGACATAGATCGACTCCATGGTTTATAATTTTGCCATCAAGGACTTCCGTACCCAAAATCATTCCAGGAGAGTGATTAGGGTGTAAACACAGCGAATGAGAAGAAGGAAGAACGAGATGTATTTCCTCCAAGTCGTATTCATCGAAAATTCCGTCGGAGTCAGTCGCGGAGTCATTTTGAGGATCAGAGGCCATGGATTTCAGTAACAGAGCTCGCAATCAATATTCAGCAGTGAGAAGGATGAATCGAGCGCGAAAGATTGTGGATCTGCTGGTGAATGATATATACCATTATAGAATCAATGAACCTATAGAGAGAGAAATATTGAATTTGAGTATTTCATATTATGGTTTAGCAATACGCATTACACAGCATTTTATCCCAAAAATGTAGAAGATGACATAGAGGATAGCTAATTCAACGGGTCTATCAAACCATCCATGCTCATCATATTGGATTATAGCTATGAAGATCGAGTACTGCCATGGCTTATTGGACGCCTCAAGCCCATACATACAGAGGAGATAAACAAAAATCGATTCAAAATAACAAAATCAATTTAAACTGAAACCCAGATCCAAAATTGATTCCCAGCCAAAGATTTACAAAAATCGATTTCTGGTCGATTTGACAAAGCCTAGATCCACAACCAAAGATTTACAAAAATCAACAAAAATCCAGATCTTGAACAAGAATCATCCAACCCAAAACAAAAATCGAACAAACAAAAATTCACATCTTCAATAAGAATAAAACCCAGAATAAAATCGATTTAAGAGAAGAAGAACACGAGCAGTAGTCGAACTTCCTCGTTGACGGATCATCTAGCCTCTGTTCTTCTTCTTCTTTTCAGATCTTCTTTTCAAAAAACCCAAATCAATTTCCTCAACTCTGCCGAGCTGGATGTGCATTGTGATTTTGAAAACCGATTGTGAACGATGGCGGTGGAGGCTATAGGTCGAGAAGGATTGCAAATCTGGATTTGAAGAATTTTTCAGCTTTAGTCACATTGAAGAAAAAAGAAAGAATGATTTTATGGAACCGAAGAAGAAAGAAAGAACATGAACACAAATTCATGTTAATTTTTTTTGTTATATTTCCATTATTGCCCCTCATTTATTTAGTCGTGTGAGTTTAACGGTCATATTAATGGTTCACCAACAGTTGGATCAATTTTGATCACATTTTTACAACTTTGGTTTTTAACATTAATTTACAAGATAAGAGACTAGTTGATTCGAAAATAATTGATGAATAATTTATGAAGTTGTTCCTAAAATTTTTGATTGTAGTGAACACGGTTTTGAATTTTTTATCCTTAACGAACCATACAACACACCTAGCGAAACCACCCAATGTATTGATGATGGTGTGGAATCATGGATAGGCTTCCATTCACAATTGTGGCCTTGATCTGTAGAAGCCAGATCAAAATGCATAATCAACCAACTAAAGCCAGTTCGTGGTTTTTATTTGGAAATGGAAGGTCTGACTTGGTGAAATAACACAAGCCTAAAATGGGGACACCAAGAAGCATAAAAGACAAGTTATTCATAAGTTTGTACACCATGAAGTGACATGTTGTCATCAATATATTGACTTTGTTACCCGTTATCAAATCCAAAAAATATCTAGGGGATTTTCTATTTTTGGTTTTTGTGTTGGTGGAGGGAGACAAATAGGGTTGTTTTACCGGAGTGGTTTGATTCGACTCGAATCGGCTGGACTCAACAGCTCAATAAGTTCGACTACGAATGGAGTCTTAGAGCATAATGAGCAAAGCACAAATAAGATTTTAAGCTCATATTATTATCGAGCTTTACTCGAATTTGACTCGAGCTAAACTTTAACTTGATAATAACTTCTCTTTGTTATTATTATTTTTTTTTTTTTGAGTAGTTCGCTCGATTCGAACCGATAAACTCAATTGTGAATTATATATTTTTTCTTTTAAAAATTTTGAAAAAAAAAAGTTTATTTTGTTATTGAATAAAGTTTTAAATTATATATTAAAAGAGAATTTGAAGGAGCCGGTTAAATAAAATACCATAATTAATAATTAGGCTCTTGGATTTTTGACAATTTACTAAAAAATGGTTTACAATTATTTACAAAAGTTATTAACAAATTAAGCATTTGTGATACTAACTAATATTTGGAGAAAAAATCCCAAGCTCGAGCTCGACTCAGTAAGGCTCGAACAACTCGTGAGCAATTTAGTATATTATTGAGTACGAGATTTGACACAATTTTCAAGCTCAATTTCACGCTTAATAAAAGAGCGATTCATAATTTAAATTAGCATGAGCTTAAAAATCAAAAGGTAGCACACCTCGTCTCAACTCAACTCGATAACCATATAAAAACAAATGCTCCCTATATAGATTTTAAAAATATGAATTTTATTTTCAACAAATTATAGCAAGCCTCCTAAATTATTTCAGGTTATCAGCCACCTAAAATATGTTGATAAAATATGTTGTCACTTTGTCCATTTCTATCTTACTCCATCTAATTAAGCGGCTTCGTATGGAAATGATATGGAGCCATTATGCATTTCTTAAAAGAATTGTCACTTTGAGCAAGTGTGACACAGTCTTCCTAAAGTATGTAAGTGAGTAAAAAAAAATATTCTCTCTAATTAAATCCTTAATTTTAGGGATTGATTCCCCCCACACAAATATCCCACAGCTCTCTCTCTCGCTCTCTCTCTCTCTCTCTCTCTCTCTCTCTCTCTCTCTCTCTCTCTCTCTCTCTCTCTCGTTGCTCTTTTTCTTTATTCCCTTCATAGTCGCCATCTCTCACCATAAACAATTAAACTCCATCATTACCACCATAAAAATGTTTCGAAAAAATAATAAAACAAATTGAACAAGAGGTTAGCAAATTGCTCGTCAATGGTGGTTGCCACCAATGACATGCCCGAAAATGCCATTAGCGCATGTCGAAAGAGGTTCGGTTGAATTGAAAGTAGCGGCGGATTTAGACTGAATGGCGGCGGAATGGGGTAGCTGAATTTGGACGGAGAGTTGATGACACCTTTTTCAACTCCTAAATTAAAAATGTTCATTTCGTTAGTATGTAATATTCATTCACTTCAACGTTTGATTTATTTTTCTTATGACATGTACGTATAAAAAGGCGGTGTGTGCATTTAATTCAACCCTTTGTTCATTTGATTAAAATATGGTGTTTATTTTGAATTTTGATATATTATAAACTGGTGTGTTCAATGTTACAAGTGTTAATTTCGTCATTATTTAATATTCATTTTACTTCTATATATGATAGATTCATTTTACTTCTATGTTGAATTAATTTCGAGAATACATAATGTTCATTTCGTAAGTGATTATTGTTCACTCGCCAGTGCTTATTGTTTATTTATTCATCCGTTTTATTATTAAAATTTAAATTTCGATTTATTTTTATAGATTAGATTTAGAATGAGTTAATTTAGGCATTAATTATGTGATTTAAATTAATTTGATTTTTTTTTTATTTCAATTAAAAAGATTATAGTAAATTTCTTAATTTTAAAAATTAATTGATGAGAGTGGGAAAAGTGAATGAATGAATAGACTTTTTTAGATAAATAACACTACTTACAAAAAGTGAATAGTGGCTCCACATACGAACTGATTACATTTTTTAAAATGGCACTATCAAAGGTCGCAGTCTCAAAAGAAAGGGCTATGCAGCACGTTAATGGATTGGAGGTTAACGTTGTGATTAAATTTTTTTTCTATATAATTAACATGCAGTTCAAAATTACACAGTAAAATATGACAAGTATTATTGAATTTTTGTATGAACGAAAAGAAGCTTCTTTATATTGGTGCCAGCCCAAGCAGTCCGTCTGATAAGCGCCTAGGCGCTTCATTCTAAATCGAGCGCCCAATGCACATATATGTGTTATAAAATGCACATATATGTGTTATAAAGTGTACATATTAACTATTAACATATTAATGGTATAATTAATATGTGTATTTTATAACAAATATATGTACATTTTATAACACATATATGTGCATTGGGCGCTCAACTTAGAACCGAACGCATAGGCGCTCGTTAGATTTTCTACAGCCCAAGGCCCCCTTATAGAGATGGCTTAAATTTATGTGGGGAAAAGAAAATAGAAAGGAGAAAATAAAAGACATTAATCGACCGACAACATCACTCACCGACGGTCCTACGCTTTTAAATGTCCAGATTTGCCATTTCTCTCGTCTTTTCCGGCAAATTATACCGTGTGTCTAAACAGGTGTGCCCAAATGCTCATAAATATATAAAATTATATACATAATATGATATAAAATGTACATAATAATTATGTATATAATAATGATATAACTTATGTGCATTTAATATCACATTATATATATAATTTATTATATTTATGTGCATTTGGACACACCTAACATATCGTGTGCCTATACCAACAGGTCTTTTCCACCCACTTCTGACTTAAAAAAAAAAAATCCAAAAATCCCACTATATACTTTTTTTCTCTTTCCAAGGCGCAATAATTATTTTGGATAGCAAAAATGAAACTTTTCATAAGGTGTGGATATATAGATTATTGGAAAATGTCGGGATACGAAGTTAGAAAAAAATATTTAAAAAAAAAACTAAAGATAATTTTTATTTGAAAGAATGAAATACAAATATAGAAAAATTAGAATATTTTTTTACACATATATATATGATACTAATATATAAAAAAGAATAAATTAAAAGTACAATTATTTTTAATGAAAAAATGTATGCAATTGTGTGTCGTAGGTGAGAAAAAATGTAAAGAGTGTATGAAAGATTGTATGTGAACGAAAAAGAATGAGTGATGAGTTAGTTTTTCCGTCTCCGTAGTTCGAACAGAGAAATTTTGTAAGAGGTCTCCTTTTATTCAATCTGCCTCCCTCCCAATTTACAAACACACTGCCCACTATATGACATTCTAAACCATATTAACCCTATTCAATGTAGGAAAAGACAAAATAATTCGTACGCTAAATATAACACAACACCCAACTCGAAAAATAAATAAAGCACACACACATTGTTGTGCTGCTGTGGTGTATACTTGCTGGTGTCGTGGGGG
>JAOWAN010060672.1:0-12360 GCA_028566635.1 Lobelia cardinalis
CCCCCGTTAGGGTTTTTATGTTTTTTTTTGTTATTTTAATAAAAATTTTAATTTAAACGCTTAATTTTTGTGAGGAAAAAATTACAATCAGATCCTTATAAAAC
Organism: Lobelia cardinalis; assembly: GCA_028566635.1. NCBI lineage: Eukaryota > Viridiplantae > Streptophyta > Magnoliopsida > Asterales > Campanulaceae > Lobelia > Lobelia cardinalis. The sequence goes on from JAOWAN010060672.1 coordinate 105, forward strand.
TCATGTATTTTGCACATGAGTTGAAATTCGTTAAGTTTCTAACTAACGAATTCGTCAAAAAAACCTCATTTCAAAACAAAAATATAACATTAGGGTCCATTTCAAAATTTTTGAGACATGTATGGACCTATTTCAAAACCCCACAAAAATATTAGGGTCTAAAATGAAATTAACCTTTGAATTTTAATCAAGGCCAACACTTTCGGCACCCACTAAAATAACTCCAACCCCATTTTTCCATCTCTCTAGTCTTTTACTTCATAATTTTCACGAATACTTACTGCTGTTTTTCATCTTATTGCATTCTTTTTCTCTTCTTCCCAACTCAGTTCTCTTACATTACTTCTATGAATGTCCATAGATCGAACATAAATCGAGACCGAACTGAGAAAAGTAGAATCGAGAAATCGGTTTTGTTATCGCTCTGGTTTGGTTTGGGTTTCATAAATATGCAAAATTGAAGATTCATTTAATTTTGAAACAAAAGTTGCAAAAAAGTAATCCCTTTCAACGATATATACTATAAATTGGAGCGAAATATACTATTTATCGAATAGATATTAGGAACGGTAAGTAGGATAAGACAATCGAGATGAAAAGACGGTCTTCATACACACTCTTTATACATTTTTTTCTCACCCACATACAACACACAATCCCACATATATTATTCACACATTCTCCCTCATCCAAAAATAACACACAACCCTATAATACACGCTTCACATATTCTTTCTCACTCACACACAACACCACACTGTTCACATTTTCACATTTTTTCATACATATTTTTTCATTAAAATTAATAACTTTTAATTTTTTATTTTTATGTACATTAATTAATAATATTTCTCTATATAGATGTAATATTATTTAAAACTATTTAATTAAATTAAAAAATTTCATTATTTTTGCACTCCATAGTTTCGAATAAATTATTTTTAATTTTTTTATAAATGAAATATAATTTAAAAATGCCTAATTAATTATTTTTTTCTGATTCCGTATTCTCGAGCATGTACATTTTCTAGTATAGACTCATTGTATGTTATTTTTAAAAAGAGGATTATACGTATTTGTCTCATTTTAAAATTATCTTAAAATGTTTGCTATTTTTAGAAATGAAACTATTATTTTGAAATGCACCAATAAGAAAATGTAGACTATTACTCCCTCCATTTTGATGTAATTGTCCTTGATAGTGAGAGGTTGTGAAAGCTTTACATTACTTTGAAAACAATTAAAACGAAACGAACGAAGTACTTTGTTTCGAAACACACGAAAAAGATAATGTACTCTATTCTCTTTTGAGATCGGGTGAGTAGCAAAAAACAACCCTACCGAAATGATCATGCACACTATACTTACTTTCAGTACCCTATTTATTCACTTGTGATTTTGGTAGCACCTTACTTTTAATCTCAAAGGTGAAGTTGCTTGTCCTTATGATATAATCTTTTACCACGTTGCCTAAATTTCTCTCTCTCTCTCTCTCTCTCTCTCTCTCTCTCTCTCTCTCTCAATTAAGCCATGAGGACAGAAGGTCAAAGAGAACCCCTTGCAAACATGAGTAAGTAACCAAAATCTTTAACTAAACTGGGATATTGCTAGTTTGAGCAGCGCAAAATGATTTATACATTGTTGGCTTTACGCAATTTGAGGAGGTCGAGTTTTTGTTTCCATTACCCTTTCTTGTGTTCTATTTTTGTAACGTAACAGTGGTGCAAGAAGAAGACATGATACCCTGATTTATTGTGCTATATATATCTTGAGAAAGTGATCAGTACTCGATTAATGTAGTAATTAATCTATTCTTTATTAATTTGTTTCAGCAGTTGAGGAAGGGGTATCGCGTAAAGTGCCAACAGTCTTGAACCTTGCACAATACAAACGGTGGCTAGGAATTGCAATCTTTACATTTTGCGTCCTCTCGGGTCAATCAACTGCCACACTCTTGGGAAGACTGTATTTCGAGAAAGGAGGAAGTACCAAATGGATAGAAACATTAGCGCAAGCTGCTGGATTTCCGATCCTCATACCTCTTCTGTTCATCTATCGAGCCAAAAAGTCATCCCGTAAGGACGACGAAACTGATCAGAAGCCTTCTTTGTGTATCATTGTGTCATTTTATCTCTTGATTGGCATTCTAACGGCGCTAGATGACGCTTTGCTCACTATTGGTCTTGCAAACCTTCCGGTTTCTACTTATTCTCTCATATTTGCAAGTCAATTGGCCTTTAATTCTTTGTTTTCCTATTTCCTCAATGCACAAAAGTTTACACCATATATCATCAATTCTCTAGTCCTTCTCACAACATCATCCGCCCTCCTTGTCTTCCTAAATGACCAACAAGGTTCATCTTCATCCATTAAAATGAATTTTGCTGTAGGGTTCTTATGCACTCTTGGTGGAGCTGCTATCACCGGGTTACTATTCGCGACAATACAACTTGCTTTCAGAAAGTATCTGAAGAATCCAACACATGAAGTGGTATTTGAACTGGTCATCTACCAGAATTTAGTTGCGTCATTATTCATTTTGGTAGCTCTTTTCGCAAGCGGAGACTGGAAGAATATACATGGAGAGATGGATCATGAATACAAGCTAGGAAGGACTTTCTATGTGATTACGTTGGTAGGCACAGCTGTGTCATGGCAAGTTTACGGTATTGGTATCATTGGATTGATTTTCGAGGTTTCTTCCTTGTTCTCCAATGTAATAAGTGCTTTGAGTGTGCCAATCGTCCCGGTTTTGGCCTTGGTGTTTTTCCATGACAAGATGAGTGGGGTGAAGGTGATTGCTTTGTTGTTGGCAATTTGGGGATTTGTCTCCTATATTTATCAGACCTACATGGATGAATTGGATCCTAAAATCGAACCCGAGAGTAAAAATGAAATTTCCCTCGTAGAAAGAGGTATAGATGATCATATGTAAAGGAATAGTTATGTTTTTATTCCACAAGTACAAATTGAGAAATCTAATAATTGAGTTTTCTACCACCGTTTCCACTCCTACTGTTAACGTTTAATGTCTTTATTAAACGGTGGGACACTGTATCATTCGTTGAGTACTCATTGTTCATTTGGTCTCATTTTGTGGACATATTTGTACAGTGACAAAATATCTATTCTGCAATTCAAGTGAAGCTCATCTGCAATACATCTTATGACAAGTACACGGAGAAATAAGATATCGGTTGCAGGTATACCTCAACCCTTTATTCTTTTTAAGTGTTATTATGGTGTTTTATATTCCCTATATTTACGTCAGATTATTTGCTTCCTAATTTTGTGGATAATCTTCTTTTTATTTTATTGGGTTTATTTCCCTTGTTCTTGCACAGATTACTCGTTGTTTGAGATTATAGATATGTGATCGATCTTAGACCCTCTATGCTTGTCTGAATTAATGCTTGAGAATTTGTCATTCCTTTATTTTCACTGGGTTTGTATATATGGGAAGTTTACTATGTATTATGTCATCGTGCTTTGATAATTTTAGTTGCCACTTGTATTGCTACTCTCGTATATGATTGTTACGTATGTTATATTCATACTTGCATTGTAATTGATAACTTACCGAATCATTTAAGCTCATCTCGTTATTCTTTATTTTTCTTACAGAGCTCAAGATTATTTATTAGCAAGTGGTGAGGACAGAAAGTCACGAAGCTACACGTATAATATTTGGAATAGACATGGATCACTTCATTGTAAATGTTTTAAGCTGAGTTGGTAATAGTCATTAATAATTAGACTTGATATATGATTTATAAAAATAAATAAAAAATTCTTGACCGATAGTAGGGGTGGTAATTTGGGTTTATGGGTTGGATTGGGTACAAACCCAATTAAACCCGGTGTCAATTTATATTTGATTCAAATTGGATGCATGACACGTTGAACAAACACTCCTTCAAGAAAGAGTAACCACGTGGAAGAAGGACTACTAATATGCTGTCATTAGTCATCTTCAAAAACTAAATGAAGGAAATATTTTATCTCTACAACAAATCTTCTCAGGATATTCTCATTTACTCCCGATATAGAAAAATGGTGAACTCAAACTAGAAGACTGAGCAACCACATTATTAATGCGAAAAAAGAATCTATATCACTGTCAAAAAGGGGAGGAGAAAATAAAGCAAGAAGAAGAAAGGAATTGAAGGAGACAATAAATTGAAAAACTCGGGGTATAAAAGGAAGAAAATGGCGCTGCGCAAATCGAAGAAAAACAAGAAAGAAAAAACAACATAAATCTGCACAAGAAGGAGAAAAAGCGGATAGAAGATATTGCTGGAGAAGGAATAAATCAAAAATTGCTCCTTGCAATGAACAGTCTTGGTTATTGTTTGTTCTGTTTGAATAACCATTCATGTATATTGTGTATAATTCATTATTATTCATCAAAAGTGGGAAAATTGTGGGGACCTCTGTCCTTAAGTGTAGTTTTCATGATAAGTAATTTGCGTTGAACAGCAAAATTCAAATACACAATAAGCAAAGTAACATCAAAGATAATTCAAGCAAAGTCTGATCTAGACCGTTAACTATTGATTATGAAGGAAACCAACAATTACACAATGTAAGAACCCATTGATGAATCAAGAACTAAAAAAGGTTACATGTTAACGTTCATATTAAGTTGTTTGTTATCGGAATCATTGGTAACCATTAAACATAATTAATCTTTGAAAGTGCAATGACACATCAGAAGACTCAAAAGCCTATCATTCATTAGAGTTCTTGGAGAGAGGATAACTTTGACAATTCAATAGACATCACATCCAGCCTAAAGGCTCAATCTCATAACATGATCAGAGATAAAGCACTCATGCATTGAAGAATCAAAATGCTGAGTATCTACAAAGGAGAAAGATCTTTTATTCCTGACATCTTAGAACAAGTCTACCAAACTGTAACATATTGAGATTGTTCTATTCAAGTTAAGGAACAACAAAGGACCACTACAATGAAGTCTAAACTAGAGCACAAGCAAAGGCCCCAAAAATTCACAAGACAAAAGCCACAAGAAAGCTGACAGAGAATTCAACAGCTAATTTTTGATAGCAGACTTCAAACCTGATCAGTTGAGCTAAAAGGGTCCTTTCCAAAGTCTTGATCGATCTTCACCAGAATCTAAACCTGTCATAAAGTAATCCATCTGTCAAGAAAACATCGTCTTCAACCGTCACCCCCAGCAAACATCAAAGACGATGAAGAAAGATCCATATATATTCAGCAAAGCATACAACAAAGGGCTCAAACAGTCAACTAAAGAAATCAAAAGTAAAGCCATTTTACATAAGCAAGGATTGATCTATCAGAGATCATGATAATCCTCATAACAAAAGGAGCATCAAGACTCTGCATAAGTCAAATTGAAGGCTTACAATCAACCAGCGAACTTCTTATCACAGATCATCACAGATAAGGGTATATTGACCAACAGTCAAGTGTGTACTAACAAACAGCTAAATGCATACTGCCCAGATTGTATGCAAAAGTATAATTATGATAAAATTCATAATTTAGACGTAGAAGAAATATTGCCAACTAGATCCGACATGAAATAAAGGCTCCCACATGAACCTGCCAAACGGAGAAAAGACTTCCACATGAATTTACCGTATGGAGTAATGGCTCCTACATACAATCTATTACACCAGTTGAAGGATAATGCTAAATTGGAAAAAGGATTCAAATAGAGAAAATAATAAATTTGACTGCCAACGGCTAGAATTTTCATACTATATATACCAGCCTTTTTTGGAGATCAAATTAAGCATTTGTGAATCTTCATACGACCCTACAAGTTCAATCAAGAAGAATTGCAGATATCAACTCTCAAAACTTTATTTACTTCATAGTCATATCTAAAGAATTGAATACTTATCTTCATTGGAGTATTCAAGATACAGCTTTCAAATATATACACAAATTTTATTGCTTCCATTAGCTTAGGTTTGAAGCATTTCAAGGAAGCACAATCACTATTTCATATAGCGATTGTGCTTTATTCTTTTTCTGAGTTGTAATGGTAAAACATGGAGGTGTTAGCCTAAGTTGTAGGTGACACAGTGAGGTGTCAGCCTGAATTTGTAAGACACAGAGTTTTCAGTTGAGTGCCACAACTGCAGGAGGCAATATGTGAAGTTACACATCTACAGGAGGTAGTATGTGAGGGTAACTGAAGTACTTTCCATAAGCAAGGTTCAAAAGGAACTTGTGCTAGCACGGTTTAGGAGGAATTGGTTCCAGAAGCTTTCATAGCTTCCAAGTTATAATTGTGAAAAAGTGATTGAAGTAAAATAAGCTATGTGTATTCAAGAGAAACTGCAGTGGGTGGATATACTAGCTAGTAGTGCTGGGAACCACTTAAAAATTATCGTTCATATTTACTTCTTGCTTTTTGAATTAACTTTATCTGATATCACATATAATTGACATTATCAATAGCACAATTTAAGTTAATCTATCTGTCAAAACTTATATTGCAATTCTCAAGGATTATAATCAACTACACTGTTGAGCTCAAATTATTAAGTTAAGGGATAACTTCATAAATAGTCCATATAATTTGACTGATTCTATTAATAGTCCTTGAGCTTAAAAAAGAGTTAAGGATAGTAAAAATTTGCAAAATTGGCGTTAACACATAGTCTTGGCATAAATCAGAGAATTCTCAAATTTTAAAATCCTTCCACCCATTAGCGGTTCTTCACAACCCAGAAATATATAAGTAGAGCTGTAAACAAGTCAAACCAACTCGTGAATTCGACCCGGTTCGAATCGCTTGGGTCCGTCTCGAGTCGATTCGCACTGCTTTCATGAGTCAAGCCAAGCTCAATTTTCAGGCTCGTCATATTTTGCGAGTTTGACTCGACTCGACTTGCAAGACTCGCGAGCCAACTCGTTAAGGACCCATTAAGGGCTTGACTCGTTATTAAGGCTCGACTCAATTTGCCACTACGATGTTTAAATGAAATTCTTCTTGATTGAACTTGTAAAGAACAAATTTCAAATCAAAATTTTTTATTTTATATTTCATAAGTAAAATGATAATGTTGATAAATTTTTAAATATGCTTATAATTTTTTTATTTAAGAAAAATTAGAGATGATTAGAGCACAAAAATAATAAAATAAATTATTGTACCAGATTTTTAGGGTACAAGAGTTTGGACCTTGGGCCTTTGCGCCATATCTCTATTGCACAAATCTCGTGAAGACTCTTCAAAGGTCGTTAAAATCCATCAAAATCCGCTAAAAAGCCCGTTAAAACCTGTTAAAGTTCATAAAATTCATGATTTGCGAAATCTCACGAAGGCTCGCGAGTAGCTTGCGAGCTCGTCACGAGCCAAGGCAAGCTCATTCATTTTAGGTTCGACTCGAATTCGTGAAAGTTCGACTCGTAAAAAAATGTGAACAGATCGACTCGAATTCGTAAAAATTCGGCTCGATCTGGCTCAGTTACGGCCCTTAAGCAAAGCAATTTGAGCATGCAATGTCGAGCTATCTCAGAATAAGCAAAATGTAGCAATCTATATTATAAATGAGATTGATTGACAAGACAACTAAAACAGTAACTTGACTCCAAATTGAAGGTGAATATGTCACTGAGAGAGAGAGAAATGAGAGGTAGGTGGAGAGAGAGTGGGAAAGGTGGGAAGGATCTCGATTTCTGCAAAAGAATACTTTTGCTGAGTAATAGGAGTACGTTTGCGGAGAGTATTTGTCATATAATCTGTTGCTTTAAATATTTTATATTAATTAAAATATTATTTAAAAAATAATTAGATTCTTCAATATTGGGGGCCGTACTTTAGTGTCGATTTTATTTTTTCATCTTCTTCTTTTTTTCATTTTCATTTTCTTCTTTTTTTAATTTTTTTTTACTTGCTTCTTTTTAAATTTAAATTCTTTTTAATTTTCTTTATAAAGTTTAAATAATTTTAATTTTTCTTTTCTTCATTTTCTTGGTTAATATTCATAATTTTTCAAATATAAAATAATTTAACAAAATATCAATACTTTCTTGGTTAATATTTATAATTTAATATCAATACTACATCAATAAAATATTATATTTTGCAATTAGATAAGAAATAAAAATAATTATTATCTACGTTAAGAAAAATAAATCGTCGATAATTTTTGCGCTGTGTCCTCGGATACGAACATTTACTAGTGACATATATATGATTCCTACAGATGCTATTCAATACACCCAATTATCCAACCAAATCTTTTTTTGTTGATAAACTCCATCAGTAGAGAAAGGCATAAGCAATTGCATATTAACAAAACAAACAATAAACATACGTGTCATGTTAAAGGATGATGATTTAACAACCTCAGGATCCATCCATCGATACATCTCCATCATCAAGATCCAGCCTTCGTAGCTCCCATAGCCGAGCATCCTCCATTACACCACCAAGGGCTGCAAATGACATATAAGGGTAAACATTTTGAATGGTGGACACCAACGAGGAACAATGCAATTTATAATTGCATACTACTGTACTCTGCAATACAGAAATGCATAGTAAGTTTTTTTTTAATTGTAAAAAATAACTATGCAATTCTGAAATGCATACTACACCGTTATCATTATCAGTATGCAAATTGAAATCGCATACTTCAAATTGCATAGTACTGTTATCATTATCAGTATGCAAATTGAAATCGCATACTTCTAATATCATTATTAGTTTGCAATTTCAAATTGCATTGTTCTTGCATGTGTCCACAACTAGAATTTAATACCCATTTGTTTCAACAATTCAAATTTCATACCCCCCATGTCTTTCATTGAAGCATCTACACCAAGAAACAGCGAATCCACGAGACACCCGTATGGCACAGCCATAGGAGACACCTATTTATCTTCTTGCCATTTCCAATATCAGCTTCAACAGGAGACACCAAGGATTCATATTTAAACCAATAACCAAGAACCAAGAACCAAGAACGATTACTCTTTGAGGACATGAATCAAGAACCAAAAGAACCCAGATTTAAACCTAGATCTAAACCCAAATCTATTACTCGTAGGAAGAAGAACAGAAAATCTCCCCGGAAACAATGAAATCGAACTGGTTTTTGGCGATTTGAATCCTACTGGTTTAAATCCATGAACGATTGGAATCACCAGCCACCTGGTTTAACTATCGTCGAAATTGTAGAAATACCCGCCTCCGCCCTTTCGTATTCTCGCTTCATCATCCGATACTAGAGAGAGAAATTAAAGAGCACTTACAGAGAGAGGGGTTTAAATGCTGTCTTCTGGAAAAAACTTATTGTGTGCGCGTATGAGAGAAATGGGAGAACTGTGGAAAATTCCTACTTGCTCAGATTAATTTTGTGGATTTTTGCTGAAATGTGCTTAATTTTGTGACTTGGGCTTTTTTTTAGGTTACAGAATGTAACGATCGAGGGTGAAAGTGCTCAACACCAGAAGAAGTGGACTCAGCCAGCAGACCTTAGGAATTAGCCGTTAGGCTATGACCATTGTTTTGGGTTAAATAAGAAACGATGCCGTTCCTTTCCTTTTAATTTCTTTCTGTTTTAAATCGTGTGCTTGGCACGTGAGAGGAGTAGCTATCAGTGTATATAACTGCATAGCATTGTAAACGTGAAGGTATGAATGAATTAAGCCAAATTCCTCCTATCTCTCTTCTCTCTCTCTCTTCTGTTCAAGCTCTCAATCCTCTTCTCTTCCTCTCCAAGCTATTTCCATTTCAAATTAGGTGCTAACTGTAGAAATCCAAACTTGGATTTGCTACAAGTGGTATCAGAGCTCGTTCACTTACCTGGGAAATTGAATCAATGGCGGGAGGTTCCAAAGCAGTTGTGGAGGATGCGGTGAAACAACATGACCAGTTGATCGCCGGATTGCAGACAACTCAGGGCCGTATGAATCAAACTGTAGATCAACTGAGAGGTGATGTCGGCCAATTACAAGATACAGTTAATCAAATCAACACTCAGATGAGTACCGTGGGTAAGGATTTGGCTGATCTAGCAGCTCTGTTCAAGGCAACAGTAAAGAACAAGGGTCCAATGGTTGAGGAAGGAGGGGGTTCTAACTCAGCAACAGCTCATGCTCAGGGGTCTATTATGGGTAAGCCATCTGGACCATTAATTCACACCACCCCACCCCCTATTACCCTATATACACCCATACATTCTGCTCACCAAGCAATCCAATACCAGAATAACACAGAAAATGTTGAACCACAATTTCGTGACCCATATGCAAAGAATAAGTACTACACTTATGGAAGTATGAAATGGGAACTTCCTAAGTTTAGTGGAGATGATCCAGTTTCATGGCTTAAAAAGTGTAAGAAATTTTTTAAGTTTAATAGAGTATTGGAGGAGGATAAGGTGGAGATGGCAACTATGCATATGGAGGGTATCGCTGATAATTGGTACCAAGGTAGGATGGAGGCTGTGGATGCACTGAGTTGGGAGGATTTCACCATGGCCATTCAGGTGAGGTTTGAATTACAACCTCATAGGAATATTGAGGGTGAATTCAGTAAGCTGACTCAAACCACCACAGTGCTAGACTATCAACTTAAGTTCGAGGAATTGATGTCACTCATGATTATTGAGAATCCTGGTCTTAGTGAGAAATACTTTGTTAATCATTTCTTAAGTGGCTTGAAACCAGCCATTAAGACTCATGTCACCATGTTGTTTCCCAGAACCCTCACTGAGGCTATTAGTTTAGCCAAGATGCAAGAACAAAACCTGGACATTTTACAAAAGGAGCATAAAGGGATCTATAAGACACAGACGTATGTTCCTTCCTCTTCTCCATTTCAGAACACTAAACCATTCATAGCCACTCAACCTTCTAGCCAGAAAACATATACTCACAGTCCCTCCAACAGTAGCCATGCATCCAACCAACCTTACAGCCCAAGCCCAGCTAATCAGACCAAGTCCTTGCCAGTTAAGAGACTTACTGAAGAGGAAATGAGGAAAAGAAGGGAGAAAGGATTATGCTACTACTGTGATGAAGTGTTTCAGAGGGGCCACAAATGCAAGAGACAACAGTTGTACATGATCCTAGGGATGGAAGAAGAAGAGGAAGAGAAGGAGATATGGCATGAAGCTGAAACAGATTTAACAGGAGAAAAGGAAGCAGAAGCCACTATTTCAGCCTGTGCAATTGCTGGTTCACCAAGTTGCAGTACCATCAAGTTACAAGGGAAATTTCAACATCACAATCTCACCATATTAGTTGACAGTGGGAGCACATATAATTTCATTGATCCCTGCACTGTACAAAGGATAGGGGGGGTCATAGAGCCTATTCCCATGTTTTCTGTGACTGTGGCTGATGGCAATAGAGTCCAAGGCACAGGAAAATGTTCTCAGCTTCATTGGGAAACCCAAGGAATAAGGTTTGCTACTGATTTCAAGGTATTGACACTGGGGGGTTGTGACATGGTATTGGGGGTTGAATGGTTGGAACAACTTGGCCCTATATTGATGGACTTCAAAAACCTCAATATGACATTTAAGCATTCAGACAGGGAAGTGACATTAAGAGGGTTCAAGACTAACTCTAGAGTCCATATGCAGAATGGTGATGCATTAAACAAAATGATAAGTGCATTGGAAGGAGGCACCATGGTACAAATCTTTTCTATGGATGGGAATTCCCAGTCTACTACCTCTATTATTCCTGTAACCATACAAGACCTGATTGAGGAGTATGCAGATTTATTTGTTGAGCCTAAAAGCTTGCCACCTGTGAGGACTCAGGACCATCACATTCCCCTCAAGGAGGGCAGTGAACCTGTCAACTCTAGGCCCTACAGGTGTCCTTATGTGCAGAAATCTGAGATTGAGAGAATTGTGAAAGAGATGATGGAAGCAGGGATAATACAACATAGCCAGAGTCCTTTTGGGAGTCCTGTGATCTTGGTCAAGAAGAAGGATGGGTCCTGGAGGCTTTGTGTTGATTACAGAGAGCTCAATAAGATAACAGTTAAAGATAAGTACCCTATCCCCATCATTGATGAACTATTAGATGAATTACATGGTGCACAATATTTTTCTAAACTGGATTTAAGGGCTGGTTACCATCAGATTAGAGTATCACCTGATGACATTCCCAAAACAGCATTCAAAACACACCAAGGCCACTATGAATTTAAGGTTATGCCCTTTGGGCTAACCAATGCTCCAGCAACATTTCAGTCCCTCATGAATTCAGTTTTCAGTGACCAGTT
>JAOWAN010060691.1:0-12358 GCA_028566635.1 Lobelia cardinalis
ACCAGATCTGGGTTTCGTTGTGAGCTTGGCCAAGGACAGAAGACATGGAGTCGAAGAAGGAACCGCATGAAATCGAACGGCGGCCCTAACTCACTATCCCCTATTCAAACCCTAACTCCCTATTCCCAGTTCAAATCTGCCGCCCATCCCTTCTTCCCCTTCCATCCTCTCGTCCCCCTTCTTCCTCTAGTGAAATGAAATGGGTGTGTCTTTGATTGGTTTTAAATGGAGCGAAGAGGAGAAATGAAATGGGTTTTACTATACGTCTTTGATCTCTTCGATTTGGCATTGAAGCCGGTTGATGAAATCAAACCCAGATCTGAGGGATTGATTTCTAGGTTTGAAAATGAGATGGAGAAGGAAAGGAGACGAGGCAAAGAGGAGGAGGAGGAACGGCGACAGAGAAGGGGCCGGAGAACAGATCGGAGAGATCGATCGTGAATTTCAGTTGGGGAAAAGGGGGAGGGGAAACGGGGAGGGGTAACGGCAGATATTTTTTTTTCTTTTTTTTTTCTTTTAATCTCTTTTTATAAATTTGTAGACTATATTACTATATTACCCTTCTAATAATGCCACCTCAGCTATATTTTTTACTACATTTTTGGTCAACTCAATCGATTTAATTTTAGGGACCAAATTAGGTTTCGTTTAATAGGTTGAGTATGAAATCAAGGCAAGAAAATAGGTAGGGACTACTACTTCAAAAAGTTGATAGGTTAGGGACCAAAAGGGTTGTTTTGCCCTCAATTTGAGTCCTCGAAGTTTCAATTTACAACTATTAAAATTGTAGGGAGCGAATATTAAGTATAATATATAATTAAATATAATATATATTTTTTAAATATTATACTAATTTCACTACACTTATATACTTATTTCATCCCGCTCCCAAAATGACGATAATATTTCTATTTTCTACTACACAAATTTATTTTTTCAATCATATTTTCCTCTCCTTTCGCCTTCTTTTTGAATGAACGCTCAAATCTTGCCAAGTGCGAATTCTACGGCAGTTGCATATGTAGCCGAGATGAAAAAATTGTTTCCTCGTAGTGGTCGAAAGGGTATGGAGAATGGAATGGTGAAAGAATCTTCGACAGTGTAGCTGCAAAAGGGATCGGAGAATGCAACAGTGGTAGAAAATTTTGTGCGAAGGGGAGAAGAAAAAGTTGGCTCTTGGCTCTGGTGCAGCACAAATGATACCATGTATGATGCTGTTAGAAAGGTAAATTAAATTCCTCACAACTTAAGAAAATGGAACAAAAGCACGTGTGTGTGTATATATATAGGGGTTTATTGTACGATAAACCACTTTTTCGTACAAATCGTACGAATCAGTTGTATCTTAATACATTTTTGTTGTATATTAGTTATATGTCTGTATTTTGTAAAATAGTGATCCAAAATAAGAATATTTTTAAGAAAATCAATTCAGAAACAACAAAAATATACTAAGATACAACATATTCGTAAATATACAACAAACTAACTAAGATGCGAAGATACAACAAAAATATAATAAAATATAACGGGGTCTTACTAAAATACAACAACAAAATTAATGAAGATACAACAACAAAGTATTAAGATACAGCTGTTCGCACGTTTATACGATATTTGTGGTTTGTACCTGATCACTTTCCTATATATATATATATATATAGTAATGGGGATTCAATAAAGAATTAATTTTGGTTTTTCATTGATCAAGTTGCGGATGGCTTAAAAGAACATGAGCGCGTTGGTGGTTCTAAGGTCAGGACACGAACAAATGATTGCATGAATCATCACAGAAAACTCAGTTATGAAAATAATTTGATGTTAACACAATTTAGGGTTTTTGCTATTTTTATTTATAAGGTTATAAAATACTTTTTAATAAAAGTAATGTTTATAATAAAACTTTGTGCATTAAACTAAGCACTTATGTATTTTGCAAATAGCCGCTCCCAAATATTATTATCTATTAAAAAGATAAATATACATAATTAATGATAAGATGAGAAGGTGACTATTTATAAAGCACACAAATGCTAAATACAGTACACAATCATATGTAATACATATTTTAAAAATATTTTACTAAATTTAAAACACTAATGTTCCTATTTTATTCATCTTTGAAAGAAACAATGTTATTTCTATTATATAAATTAATCTTTTATCTTCTTTCTCGATAAAAAAAATTTAATTAGAAACTCTTTCCAAAAAATCATTTTTCACATATATATTCCCCCAAAATTTCACAGCAAAACATAAAAAAAATTGGAAATTCCTCAGGTCTGCAAAGATTACTCTAGAATTCACAAGAACTATGGTGAAAATTTTTCACATCTGCAAAAAATACTTCGGATCTGCAAAAAGTACTTCACGGTCTGATGATGGGAGCGGTGGTAGTGGCAACTTGAGGAATGGGGGAGGAGGCAGTGATTGGAGAAGGTTTATTCCGATGGCAGAAGCAAGGGAGGCAGCAATGAATAAATCATCCAAGAAGAAAGAGAGTGGAAAATCATATATTCTTTTGAATGTAAAGCCTTGGAATGATGAGACGGATATGAAGAAGTTAGAAGAGGTTGTTCGCAGTGTTGAGATGGAGTGTGGGGAGCATCCAAACTTGTTGTTGGTTGTGGAATAAAGATCGATGACAATCGTAATGACAATTGTTGATGACCTCATCGAAAAACGCCTCACAATTGAGCCTATCAATGAATATATACAGAGTTGTGTCATTGTTGTATTCAATAAGATCTAATACAACGATGATCGGATGTCGGGGGTGAGTCAGTAATTTTTTTTTTGTAGTAGTGATTCATAGCGTGTTTTTTATTTATGTCCCAATAATTGTGAATTTACGACTGTTCGAAAAGGAGTGTTGAAATATATGAATCATTTTATCATAAGTTGATTATTAGACATATGAGCATCGAGAAATCTCTCTCTCTAAAAAAAATTTGTTTAAGAATGGAATCATAGCCATTATTGAGACTGTTTTTTCAAGTTTGGGCAATCGAGTGTGGAGAATAAATGTAGGATTGGAGTACTTGGATAAGGACATAGTTAACAAAAAGAATATAAAAGACTTTTTACTTAAGAATTGTTTTTGTCATAAAATTATATGTATTAAACTGAGCACTTGTGTTTTACAAATGATCGCTCCCTAAGATGATTATGAGGATACAAAAGGAATATCATGTTGAGATATGCATCAAAAATCTAAAATAATATACTTTTTAAAATAAATTGAAAATTTAAAATGCATTATTTTCTAAACCGATTGCATATACTTATTGATACTCAAATGGGGTATTTGATATTTGGTAAATTAATACTTCTCCGACAAATAAATTTATATTATCGTGTATAATTACTCCCTCCATCTCGTTTATTTCAATTATGGGACAACAATATATAATTTATAAATGTTACCCGTTGAGAGCGTTTGAGCAACTTCACTAGTTTGACTGTTTGAGTCCACGATAAACTATTTGTTACAGAGTAAACTTCTTCATTTTGAGCTTTCCAGATTGCTTGAAGCATGAGAAGGAGCAATGTATCTCATCCGAAGTGAGACCACCGAGCGAACTTGCTTGAACACTGATCCAGAATGTGCTGAATCTAGTCTTCAATCTGATTGCATACTGAGCAGGATGAAGATGAAATATTGATGCTGAGACTAGCCAAAACACATCTGCTGTGCAGGTGAAGGTTCACCCTTCGTTCGTTCTTCCTTCCTAGACTATATGATTTTGTATGTCCTGTCAGATACTTGCCTTGCCTGATCATCTAGAAGGTTTTCTTAGGCTACACCCAACTTACAAAACGTTCTGGATGTCCAGTCACATACTTGTCTTGCCTGATCATCTACAAGGTTTTTTTAGCCTGCACTAGGGTGCAAATCGGACGGAACGAATCGAAAATAACATTTTCGAAAAATTTTCGGAATGCAAAAATTGATTCCGATTTTCGAAAATTTTGAAACTATCAGAATTTCCAAATTCCGAAATTTTCGTAAAATTCATAAATCCAAAATTTTTGAACTTTCAGAAAATTTCGAATTTCAAAATTTTTTTCTTTAAATAAGTGATCCTTGTTCACTATGTCATTCTATTACGCGATCTATATTACTCCTTTACAACGATTCACCTTTACATTATTCAACAAATTAAATACTTTCAAATCAAGATGTTATTTCAAAAAAAATATTTAAGAAAAAAGTAGAAAGAAAATATAAAAATAATGCAAATCAAAGTGCACAACAAATTTTGAATTGAATACTATTGTCAGAACATAAAGTATTATAATTCCAAAATTATGAAAAAAATGTTATAAAAAAGAAAATGATAATTATTTGTGCTTTTTGCTTAGTCATGTTCGAATTCAATTAAATTATCTATAAACATAAGTTTGTCTCATTTAAGATGAAACTAATTTAAAAATATTTAAATTTTTTGAAATAAATTGTATTCTTTTTGAAAATGAGTTGAAAATTTTCTGAAAATAAATAAGAAAGTTTTTAAAAATAAGTCATTTTTTTAAATATAAATTGGATTTTTTTTGAAAATAAATCAAAATATGTTCAGAAATTATTAGAAAATAAATCGAAAATATTTTGGATCAAAAATCGAAATTTTCGATAATTTTAAATCTAATTCTGAGTCCGATCAAAAAAATATCGAAAATATCGAAATTTCGAAAGTCAGAAAGAAAATAATTGTTCCAAAATCGAAATTTTTTGAATCGGAATCGACGAAATTCGAAAATTTCGTTCCGATTTTCACCCCTAGCTGCACCCAACTTACAAAACAAAAAATGTTTCAATCATTCTATGCACATACTTGACTGGCCAAAAATTTTGTTTTCCAAGGGTCCTGAGTGTTTATTACTCCATATCAAACATGCAGATCCCAGTGATCTCACTCACTAAATAGGTCATGAGCTTTCACAAAACAGAAAATCCAACTAGATTGCAACCGAGCTAGCCACGAGCTCATGCTACAGCAATGACGAGACTGAAACAGCAGAAATGTTGTGTGAATACTAGCATATTGCAACGAAATTAGATAGCTGTGAATCAAAAAACCCAAAACCATCTATATCTGATCTCTCTCATCTTAGTCTAATCATTTGACATTACACTTCCACAACACAATCTTCTAAAACTAAGAAATTATAATAAACAGCACAAGGAGAAAACTTCTACAGTAAAGATGCAAGGATGACACTGAGACATCACCCCCTTAGTCAAAGAGACTGAAGCCCATATCCTGAAACAAAATGAATAATAAAGTGTCAGTCAAATATATAGGAGCATCGCAACAAAAATAGAACCATTCTAACATGTTCAGATTCTAGTGGAGATATCACAAAGAAAGAGTATCAAAAGACATTTGCCAATTTAACAGGGGGGAAACTTACGTCGTCAGACTCCTCTTTTTCTTCCACTTTCTCCTCTTTCTTTGCCTCTGCAGCGGGTGCAGCACCACCACCTCCGCCGGATGAAACAGCAGCAACTGCTACACCGCCACCTCCAGAAGGAACTGAAGCCAACTTTTCCCTTCCAGCAGCAATCAGTTCATCTATGTCTCTCCCCTTCACTTGGGACAAGAGTAGCTCAATCCTTTCCTCGTCAGCATCAGCTCCAACTGTTATCAAGAAAGATTCACCTCATAAACACAACTGCTGATTCATATTTCAGAATTAATAAAGCACGTTTTTACTTTCAACAGCTTCAACTACAAATTAATTAACACCACCGACTCTCCATGGGAAAGCACATACTATGTGCTTATATAGCAAACAAATATGGTTCGCATGCTAATGTCTCAAAGAGAATCAAATAAATGAAGCACCAATTCCAGTAAAAAGAAACAGAGCCAATAAATAGAATAAGTGAAAAAATTATCAGAATTCAATAAAACAGACCTACGCATACCAATAGAGAACAGAAACAAATTAAACAATAAACCAGTGGAAACATAATGAACAAGAGGCGAGTTAAGCACCCACTCCAACATGCAAATACACCCCCCCCCCTCTTCTCCAAACACATTTTTTCAAAGAAACTGGCACGGAAGAAACCAAATGCATACTTGAAACCCACCTCTAGAATGAATGTTCTTTCACCCACTCAAGTTCGGACATGTCTACATGTCTACAAGAGCAAAACAACTTCAGGAAACCCCTGCCCATCCAACTAACCCTTCAAGAAAACATCACTCACCTATTCAACCAACATGACAATATTATATGGCTACAATAGCGCCATAAGTTCAGGCAGCCTCTGCTAATTACCAACCCCTAAAAGAAAGGCACACAAATGGATGCAAAAAGCATATAGACCCTGAAATATAACCCACCAAAATGCCTACCCAAATTAAATTTCAAAAAAGAAAGTGAATCACTAATCCATATTCCAACAAAAACCAACCATCCAAAACGTCTATCAAATCACCAAGTCACAAACTAAACTAAACCAAATCTTACCTATAAAATCTTAACAATGTGCAACCAGTTCCTAATTTTTTTGTCCCATCACGTTCCTCTCTTGTTCAATCGTTAAAATACCCGCAAAAAGAAATTATTAAAAAAAAAAATACGCGGAAATAGTTCAAATTTATCTAAAATTACTCCGAAAAAGGTACAGGAATACAAAGGAAGAAAGCACAAGGCGGAGAACCTGAAGCGAGAATGTTCGCCAAATCGTTAGCAGAAGGGTTGGAGTTGCCTCCCAACACAGCCAACAAGTAAACAGCAATCACCTTCATTTCTCCTGTTTCAAAATTCAAATTCTTGTGAGCCCTAAATTATTTCGCAGCTAGGAAGAGCGAGAAATTAAGAGAGATAAAACAGATTGGGGGGGATTCAATTGCCTGGTAGGTTTTGCTGATGAAGCGTTGAAGGGAGTGAAAGCGGCAAAGCTACTAGGGTTTGTGCAGAGAAGATCAGCTAGCCGGTGAGGCTTAGGGTTTTAAGGAGTGGTTGATTTGTGTTGGATTTTGATCTCCACCGTAGATTTCTTCATTCTCGGATTTACCCTCTCCCTTCTTCATATTTCCACACTAACCCAGGTAAAATGAAAGCAACTTTTCGCGTAGCAAATGCTATAAGATCTCATGTGTATTATGTTTTTGTGGTAAATAGTATATGGTAGGGGGCGAAAATTACTCAATTATTATCATCGTATCATATCAAACATTATCAAAAAAAATTGTCAAAAAATTACTCTATTATTATCGTATCGTACCAAATTTTTTGGTAAGACAATAATAATGGACATCATTACCACGTTATTATCATTATCATAACGACATAGAGATAATTTAGTAATTTTAAATATATTACATAAAAAATTAAAAAAATTAATTTATATATTCTATTCTTCATTTTTTCTCACTATTTTACACACTACCATTTTCAAAAAATTGAACCATAATCTTGCTACCTCTCCACGACTCCAATTAAAAATTGATGATTTTGTAATGTTAATATTTATAGGAATGAGTAGAACTTTGGCCTCCTAAATTTATAATTTCAATTTTCGATCTCTTTCGGTGCATTTCTTAAAACACAACAATAAACTTTGGAATTTGGATTACAGTGTGAAGTAATTTGACTCGTAATTTGATTTTTTTTAATTTTTTTAACTGGGACCGAAAATCGATAATGCCAATGCCCTACTAAAATTTCGATATTACCGAAATCGATAATACTGAAATTTCTGTAGAACAATGGTAATGAATTTTATATTACCAATTTTTCGGTAGTGGTAATGATAATGATAATGAAGTTTTGGTACGATTGCCCTACAGAAACCACCCCTAATATATGGTGGACGACTATTTTTATTTACAATATAATATAGGGATTATTATTTAACTTGTTATTTTAGGATTTTTTATATGTTGATAGAGATTTTCATATCTGATTAATGAAAATACGGCTCATCTGTCTCTCTAAACTCTCTCTCTCTCTCTCTCTCTCTCTCTCTCTCTCTCTCTCTCTCTCTCTCTCTCTCTCTCTCTCTCTCTCTCTCATATTGCTTCTCTTATTACTATTCCTATTGCAAATTTCATTGGCCATGAATTAACAACACATTATCAGCATAAAATATTCGTAGGATTGTTTGTGAGGCGACAAATCGTTCGAAAATCGTAAAGATCAATTAAATTTTGATAAAGTAGCATTCAAGGTAAGATTTCTATTCATTAATTGTGAATTCATAAGTTTCATTGGTAAAAACAATATGTCTAGGAGTTTGAATTTTATGTCTACGCTTCAAACTCTAACGAGCCATAACGGAATCATATTTTTTTTCAAAAGTTCCGTTAGTTTAGTCAACATATTTGTTAGTTTTTTAAATATTTTCTTAGCAATCAAGTCCTAAACCTAAGGTTTGAGTGCAAAATCACCAAGAACCACCAACGACTGCTGTGAAACTCCACCATATGGACACAAACCACCTCCCAGAAAGGCTACCACTATCCAAACAAAATTGATACCAGAAGATGTCGAAAGAATGAAAAAACCCTAAAACGGTTTAGGTTTCGTTTGAGTTTCAATCAGGTTGAATCAAATCTCGGATTCATCATGATTTTGCCAAACTTTAGTTGGGGGTTTTGTTCCTCATGTAAAACCGATCAGAACGGCACCAACTACACATCAAACCAGCACTGGAATTGCTGCCGAAGAAGTAAAGGCGATTCGGGTAAAACAGGTTGAAAAATCGAGATTGTGAATCCAAAAATTGCATAAATCTTCTTGTTTTAAGACTCGATTTCATAAAGTTCTTGTTTGTTGGTCAAAGAAGATCAAATCCGTGTCACTCATGCCACCAGAAGTCACCGGAGTTACAAACGGTGCCCACCTACTCGGCCAACCCTCAAATGGTTTACAGTGCGGTTCGTTTAGAGCATGACGAGTTTGAAACCCTAATCGACCCTTTCATACCTTGTTTAAACCCTATCCATGTGATTTGGGTTAAAACCTTAGAGAATCTTCAACAATGTTAGCTAAATATGGCTTGCTAAAGCTATTTTTTAGCAAGTGAATATTGGTATAGCAAGCCTTAAAGCACCGGCATCTCCAACTTTCGTAAATTATAGTTTAGCTAACAATTATATTATTTTATTTTAACTAATATAATACACTATTTATAATAATTTGTAATATATATTTATTATCATACTAATAAAAAAATAAGTATCTAATTTAAAAATAATAATTAAAAAAAAAATAATATTTTACTTCAAGTAAAATAATAAAACATATTATTTCAATTATTTAATAAAAATCAATTAAAAATTTTATATCTCATAAAGTGAATTTTTTAATACATAATAAAAATATTATTTCATTTGTATTAATTTTAATGACTACATCACATATATTAAACTTAATTATGGGCCCTACTGATTTTTTAATCATTTTCTATGATTCGCTATATTTTCTATAATGCAAGACAAAGTTAAAATTTAGCAAGCTAGTTATAATTTGCCTTGTCCATAAAGCATGAAAAATATGATAAACCATAAATTAATATAGCAAATTGCAAGTCAAAAGCCATGGTTGGAGATACTCTTACCCATTGGTCTGGGCTTATGGTTGGGCCCAATAGTGCTACGGACTTTACCTTTTGAAATGGCACTTTAAATCGCGTTTGGACTCTCGAAACACTATAGAACCAGTTTGTTTGGGCTCCTGAAGAGCTGTGCGTAGTGCTATGGACAATTAAATTAAACAATCAAAAATGGACCGTTTAAACATTTATTTTATGTTTGGGCCCTTTGAATTATATTTGGGCTATTTTGAATTGCAATTAAATTCAACTACTATAAGGCATTTTGAAATTTTTTTATTAAACTTTGAGTGGGAATGAATCACTGTAAGTTGTCATGGCTTGATTTTGGCCACAAACACCCATGAAAATCAATGGTGGTCGGCGGTCGTGATCAACCCCACCACTCAAGAACACTTGAAAATCTTGCCCCCAGCGGAACGGCCATATTTGGAATGCTATCGATACCGTAATATTGTCGAAATGATAGGCGGATTAGGGTTTGATTCGGTTACGGAGGACTATAAGCATACTTTTTCACCCATTGTGCTGATAACCATTTGGGGCATCGATTTTACTACATGTATTCTCTAACAAGTACATTAACAAGTACCATATTGTAACATTCAATTTATACACAGAGAGATTTGGGATGGTTCCAAAATTGGATTGTTATGGCGAATTATATCGGTCGGTGAATGTTTGTCTTTCGTAGTTGATTATGAGGATAGTTTCAACTATTTCATGGATTGTTGGGTGTTGTTGAGGGACTCATAGAAGAAGTATACTACCAACAGTAGAGAAAATATGACATTTATGTATTTCTGTAGAGATCAACAAGTAGTAAGATCAACAAGTAGTAATGATTCATCGTGTGGGGCGACAGTGTACAAAGGTGGTATATGATATTGAAAAGTGACTTCAGAATCAGAAACTTCAGTTGACATTTATTAAATTCCTGTGATGACGGATCGGTTCATCATGTGGGGGAGCTATCTAGAAGCTCTAACACCACTTAAAAGGTACTTATTTTAAAAACAGATCAAGAACGAGATTTCGTGCGATATTTGATATTTAAATTGAAAAAAAATAGGAGAGAGATAAACAGAAAATGACGGGATACATAGAGCAACATCAAAAATTAAAGATATCATATTTAGGATATGAGCCTTTTCATTCTTTAATTTATTTATTTTATGTTTGTTTTGTGTGTGTGGACAAATGAAGTCTTGTTTGATTACATGTAATTTGGTTATTCACTTGAGACTTGCTTGTGACATTTGGAGGTTCACATGTAGGTAGGTAGGCTACGGTGGGTGTTGTTCTACCATATATGGAAACCCAACATCAGCTGATCGGACGACATCATCATCATGTGCAATTGCTTTGGAGGGAGGGGAATTGAGGTCTTTACGTTTTGAAATGGGCCACACTTTAAACCATGGACTCTTGAAATACTGCATAACCCATTTTGTTTGAACTCCTGAAGAGCTGAACCTAGTGCTATGGACAATTAAATTAAACTTTCAGAAATGGACCCTTTACATATTTATTTTATGTTTGGGCCAATTGAATTATATTTAGACTAGTTTGAATTGCAATTAAATACAATTATTTTTTGGTAACTTGCGATTTTTTTTTATTAAATTCAATTAAATTAAATTAATTTATTTCATTGCAAGCTTATTATTCTTGAGATAAGAGGTTTATTTTTTTAAAAGTTTATCAGCGAATTACGAGAACTAAATGTGGAATGATATTTTAACTCACGTATAGCCCATATTGCATCACATATAACATAATTTTGAATTATTGATTATGCATGAAATTCATGATAACATTAGGTATATATATATATATATATATATATATATATATATTACTTAATTATAACACGAGGTATATATATATATATATACACACCTCAAATAAAATCAAAATTTTTATTACTTAATTATACTGGAAGTTCATTAAATAAATTAAGCTTCAGGTTTAATTGATTTTATAATGTCATGCCATTATACGGAAACAAGCCAAAAGTTTATTCGTCAATAAACCCGAAGGTGTTGGAATTTTCTAAAATAGATGACAATAATAAAGGAAGAAATGAGTTCATAAGTATCAATTAGAATCTTCTGACGAATTTTGAATTCTTACGATTAGGACCATTGGTTGCTACTATTGGGAAGGGGCATAACTTAGGCTATATATACAGTGTTCAAGAAGTGTTTAGGGATACTTGAACTCTCTCATTTCTACTTATACTCTACAACTCTCTTAAATTCTTAAGGAAGAATTCCGATATTTACTGATCGTAGTTCTTCGGATGCTAATCTAATCCTAGAAGTGGAACGCCGTATACCTGGCAGCAAATAGTGGGGGTGTTTATCACTTTAAGGACAATGTTTATACACGAGGCTCGCACAAATATTCCATCTTCAAATCCCCAAGTTCCATACCGCTTTTATAGCAATTTTAAAGTGATAAATCATTGATGGAGTCGAAACCCGAAAGTTTGTTTCAAGTTGTGGATCGAAACGTGATAAAACTATTTCGCTTTAATTAACATTGTGGAGATCAAATACAATGCGGAAAAAGCAAGGGACAGATAAGTTTTTCATTATGAAGTTCTACGAATTCAAAATGATTGCTTGATTATCTGTTTTGGATATACTTAATTGTTTATTTGTTATAATATATAAGTTAAAATAGTACAAATTCAGATTTCCAGACCAAAGAATTTGGATGCCGAAAAGTGTGCAAGTTGGTTAAGTCTCTTTGTACTAAAACAAGCACTGAAATAAT
>JAOWAN010060701.1:0-12355 GCA_028566635.1 Lobelia cardinalis
AAAAAAACTAAGATACAACAAGATTAACGAAGATACAACAAAAAAGTACGAAGATACAACGGTTTGTACGTTTGTACCATATTTATGGTTTGTATTTGATCATTTTCCTATATATCTATATATATATATATATATATATATTATCACGCTTTAACATATTATGCGGTGCTTATCTTTGAGTTAAATAGTTGAATAATTGAGTTCTGACTTTGATTTTTGTTTCCTTGTTAAATGTTGGTTTAATTACTTCAAATTTACATGTTTGATAAGTTCGTTTCCCATATGAATCAATTTAGGTTACCTCATGTGGGCGAAAAACAAGGCTGATGAGTCAGAGTTGGAGCCGGTTGAGCAACATGGTGAAAAGGTAGGGAACCAAGGGATGACTCAGTGGTAGAGTCGAGCTTTACGGTATATAAGGTATCAGATTCGATCCCTTTCCATGCCCCCTTTGAGCCAAAAAAAAAAAAAAGTAAGATGTACCTCGCGTTTAAATTTTGTTGTTACGAGGTGAGATAGGGGGATTTAGAAACTGGGTTGAATAATATCATCTGGGTGTCTCTCCTATTTCTTCATTTTTGACATTCTAAAATATTGAGAGTTACTTTGAATACAATTTTCCAAATTACAGCCAAAATACGAGTTACAATTCCTAAAAAGAAAGAAAAAAAAATGTTGAACCAGATCGGCCTCAAGAAGTGAAGAAAGAAGCTCGACTGAATTCGGGGGTTTCCTTATTCCCCTGGACCTCTTCTTTCAGCCCTAAACCCATGTATGTATCCGAGCTTGGCATCTCAAATTCAAGTGGCAAACCTTCCTTATCCAAGCAAATCTGCAATGCAATAAGAAACAGTTGATAACCAAACAATATTATGTGATCTAGGGAACAAAATCAAGAGGAAAACGGCAAAGAGATCCTCCCAAATACGATTACAATTATGTGATCTTGGGAAGAGAGACCTGGATTTGTCTTCTATGGGGGATGAGGCTGTTAGCAAATTCCTACCCAGATAATTTACCAAATGAGGAAGGGGGAAAATACATTATATAGGGTAGGGCTGGAATTACGGATCTTTCATAGGGACAAAATCACGCTCAAAACACCTTTCAGACAAGCCTCCTAGCGATGCAGGTTTGATTTTAAAGCTCACATACCATAGGTGAATATAAGACACATTTAGATCTTCTGGAGGGAAACAGCCAAACAAGCTGATCACTTAAATGTGTGACCGAATTTGACATTCTAGCTTTTCAGATGCACTTGCAGTGCAAACAAACAGCCCCATATTATTCTAGAAGTTAATTATTGTCTCCCTCCATCCCCAAACAAAATATCCCCTTTTCATTTTTCCTTTATTCCAGATGTTAAGATCCAATTGTAACCTTCTAATAAAATAGGTATAGCATTGACAACCACCAACCAGATTCTCCAGACCGCTACAGTTGGGGACAGACTCACCGAAAAGTCGCCGGTGGGAAATACTATTGCCGACGAATTTGGCCAGAATTTCTATTAAATGCAAAATCATGAATATACTAAACTAAATCAAAATCACAGACACTTCTGAACAAAGAGTTTATATAATCAATCACTTTGAGATGAAAATTCCAATCTACAACCAAAGTTAGATCTAAAACTTGGTTGATACAAGAAAAATGTACAAATCTTAGACCTAAAGGGAAGGGAGGTCAGATCACTGTTCCAGTGGAGGAATTGACGTCAGATTAAGGCTCAATGTTACCTGTGCAAATCCTTGGTCTTCATTGTTCTTGTACTAGTCGTCCAAGTCCATGTACTTGTCAAAACTATTAACACCGAGGCCCTCACCATAGCTTCTTAATGGAGCTTGAAGCTTGGACGAGGTAAAACCGAACCTGGCCAGTCAATCTTTTTCTCTTCTAAAAACACATATAAGGTCATGATGAAACTGTGATTTTAGTTCCTAAGACTTGAAGACTTAGGGGGAAATTGTATAGACCAGGATCTGGGATTTGAGATAGAAGATAGAGGATTGATGAGCTTTTGTTTTTTGAAATTTGAAGAAAGGACAAAATCTGAGACTTTTCCAATTGAGGGTAATAATGAAAAGAACATCATCACCTCGAAAGGTTTGAATAGTCAAATCAATCTTTTTTTCTTGGACGCATTTAGTTAAAAATTTCCGTATCTTACAACACAACACATGAGATGGTACCATGACCTTTGGATTCAAGCTTGGACAAGTATGGCGCGGCCAGCCCAAAAACATTTTTGAAGATAAAAAATCAACAAAATGGTGTGCATGCACTGAACTTACTCTGTCTAGTGTTGCAAACAAAAACAAAAAGTGTGAATTGCAAGTGAGCATGCCAAAAATGTTGGGTACCCCCTCATCACCAATTCTAACTGCTACGATTCCTTTAGTATATTAGATTTTACCTGAATATAGATAACTAATCCAAAAGCATGGAGATGTAATTTTAAATTATCACCAAAAGAAAAGAAAATTCATGCAGAGAAGAAAAGGTGGAAGCTAAAATTTTAGCCTTTACAGAAAGGAGCTCTGAGTAGAATTGACTAAGATGGCGAATCTAGGTCACTCAAAGGGTCCGGCCACTGAGTTAGGCTTAAGAAAGGATCTGCTAAGAGAACATACTTTTCAAATTGGTAAAAGCTGACACATGTCCATAATGTTGAGGGGTTAAAAATAGCACTTATATAATGATCATCAATATGAGCCTATATGCTGTAACATATTAGTTCTTAAATTACTCCATCAAAGTCTGTTCAATCTTGATTAATAAATAAAATATTGCACTTCGTACACTCAATAAGTACACTAACATTCTTCAAATTTTGAATCTGAGGCAGCTTAACAGACTACATACTTTATTGGGGTAAACACAAATTAGGAAACCTTCGACAAAGAAGCTTTATGTTAGAGAAGGATAAAGAAACTTGCGTTTGGATGAGTGATTTATTGATTTGGTTTTTGGGTTTTTATAATGATTATAATAAAAAGTAAGAGAGAGATAGAGAGAAAAAGTGTGGGACCAATGAGAGAGAAAAATCAGAAATCAGAAATCATAGGTGAAAATCACCCATGAGAACCGAAAGAACTATGGAAAGCATATTTTTTAAAATTCATTGCATAAGCAGCATGTAGAAAATGTAGCCATACATGAATGTAATACAGACATGACAAGGAGATATATTATCTCTTTTCTTAGAATGAATGAGTGTGCGGTGAAGTTTTCCTTCTTGAAAAAAGGGAAAAAAAGGAAGCTTTAGGGCCAAATGAAATCCCCATTGAGGTATGGAAGTGCCTAGTAGACATGAGAGTGTCTTGGCCAGTAAACTTTTCAATAATATTATGATGTCAAAGCACTTAGATACCTGCGCAGAACCTTGCTTAGAGGTTCATTGGCTAGCATTTACAGGAAACATAGGTTAAATGGGCACCAATCCCACGAAAATGTTGAATGAGAGAATAAAGTGCATTATAGAAACAAAACACACAAGCATAAATGTGACATTCAAAGATACAGGTTATAGAGGTATTAATTTGATGAGTCACATAATGAAGCTTGGGGGAATAGTTGAAAATAGACTAGAACGGAAACAATATAATTGGAGAATCTGACTGTTTCCATGCTCGAAATGTGTAAATGATTCATGGTGTTTGGGATTAGAGCAGAATTGATATCAGTTGAGTTGTTTCATTTTTTATTTGAAAACTCATTATTAGCTACTAGTAATACATTAATGGTACATATATGATATATCAACTTTAGAACCCTAGCCAAATGAAAAGCAAAAGAAATTTTTGTGCCAGAAAGCCTCACAAGTCACACCTTTGACCTTCCCCTTCCTTATCACTCCCCAACCAGAAAGGTTTAGGCTTATATATCAAGTAAGATCAATAACATGGAACTGAATTCTAGAAATCTTTGCTGAAAAAAGTCACTTGGGTTTTAGAACTCTTTCTGACTTAAATTGACCCACCAAACTCAATGCCTCCTTCTAGATTCCATTTGATGTATTCAAAACAGTTAACATTAAATAGATGAACAGATCCAATTCAACACAGTTGACATCAACTGCTCTAAAAACAGGCAGGAAAAAGTAACAGTTTCTTTAAACAATGAGAGGAACTTACTGTAGTTACATTTCATTACATCTCCTCTCATTCTATTACAAATACACTCTACCAGACACTTTTACATATTCCTCCTTTAAGAAGTAGAGAACCTCATTCAACAGAACTAATATTAATGCAGTTAGGTTCATATCAAATGTTTGCTTGTTTATGCACATCAGAAAACAAAAAACTTGCTCCAAGACATTGTTCTCTCTGACATGATATACTTCCTCAAACCCCATCATTCAGGTTCATAAAATATTTCATAATATCTCATTCTAATCAGAGTGGAAACATAAGCGATATTCCACCAATTCTAAATATTCCTCTATTCATTTCAGCATGTCTTCTGATAAAGAAGTCAGTCCATTCTTCACCTCATCTAACACAAAACCAAATATCTAAACATAAACCATTACTCTTGTTAGCTCTGATAATTGATCACTTTCATTAGAGATATGAAAAATAAGATAACCAAATGAGCCAAAAAAACAACAAATTCCAATCCCCATGATTAAGTCATCACATTAACAAAGAATGAGATAAAATCAATAACCTCAAGCAATTCTAGGAGTACACGAGTACGTATCAAAGTAATACCTCACTCCATGATGACTTTAGCCCCAATTGCTTTCATTTTCTCAATAATTGTCTCGGCCTCCTCTTTTGTAACCCCCTTCTTCAACAATGTTGGCGCCTTCTCAACCAAATCCTTAGCTTCCTTCAAGCCTAAAGCCGTAAATGTCCTAACTTCCTTAATAATCTTAATCTTAGCCCCACTTTCAAACCCTCCCTCCAGCTTCAAATCAAACGCAGTTTTCTCCACCTTCTTCGTCTCCTCCCCACCTTTCGCCGCCTTGGCCCCACCGGCTAAACCGCTAAACCCCTTCCCCGGCATCAT
The DNA here is from genome assembly GCA_028566635.1 of Lobelia cardinalis. Classification (NCBI taxonomy): domain Eukaryota; kingdom Viridiplantae; phylum Streptophyta; class Magnoliopsida; order Asterales; family Campanulaceae; genus Lobelia; species Lobelia cardinalis. Next base: position 5,023 of record JAOWAN010060701.1, read on the forward strand.
TATCGCAATCGCCGGCATTTCTTCTATTCCCGACTTCTTCCTCAATAACTCCGTCAAATCAGCGGATTCAAGGTTAGTTAGATTGACCAATTCGTTGACGATTGCTGAGACTCGCTCGGATGGAGGCCCTCCTTGCGGAGATGAGGTGAATTCTCGCGAGAGACCGAGATTGGCGGCGGAGGTCCATTGGTTGATTAGAGATGGAGTGAGGTTGGGGTTTCGGAGTTGGCGTCGTAACCCTAGAGATTGGGAAATGATTCGGGTGTATTTCATATTTCCCGGCGGGGGTTTTAGATTTCGGGTGACGGAGATGTGTGATTTTGGGTTTAAGAATTGAAATTGGGCCCCGAGGAATGGACTTAATAACTGGGCTACACATATCCACTACTTTCTTAGAATCATTGGGCCTAAGAGTAAAATTTACCCATTTCACAACAAAAATGGTCTTTTCTTTTTTATACCTATTATTTTTCATATTCCTATACCTATATCCTAATTCAGAATTAGAAGGACAATAGTAGAAACAATGAAAACAAAAATAATACTAACCCAACTTTTAAAAATACAAAAATTATTTCAAAAATCTGTTGTTCTAACGCTTCCTTCATCTTTTTCCGGAGTGATTGTAATAGCCTGGTATGGACTTCGTGATAAGAAGTAGGGGTGACAATTTGTGACCCGATTAAACCCATGAGTTTATAATTTTTTTAAAATTAACCTATTTAAGTGAGTTATAATCATTAAATTTGAATCTATTTAATATTAACTTATTAAATATGTTTAAATTTATTGATTATCACTCAATTAAATAGATTAATTTTACAAATTTTATAAATCCACAGGTCTAATCGGTTCACAAATTGCCACCCCTTATTAAGAAGTCGCCATTTTCACACAGTTCTTCATACGCATATCATCATATGGATGATTTGTTGGACCGAAATATCGCGTTCACTCGTCTTGTTTTTCAAACATTGTTTGAAAAATAAATAAAAAACACAAGTTTTTTTTCTCTACCTACTATTTTTACATACCCTTATATCACATTTATATTCTATCAAACATCACATCAAATCACAATTATCACCCTCTCTCTCTTTCTCTCTCCATCACTATCATGTAATTTTTTAAAATTCAAAGGGCAAAATTGTAAAACTCCTACAAAACCAAAACAAACACAAAATACAAACAAAAATAAAATATATATATATCAAAAAACTCCACATCCAAATGCACTCTTTTTAGAAAGGTTGGTGCTAAAGGCTTATCTACGAGGTATTATCGTTATTACTATTAGTTTATAACTCTTTTTTTTTTTATTTCGGTTATTCATTTTTTATTATAAATTTCTTTTTCGTTTCCATTTTAATTTACATATGTTTTGGTGTTTTCTTTTTCGAAATCACTTTCATTTTTTTTATTTTTTCAATTTTTCGTTAATTTTTTTCTATTTGTCGGTGATTTTGTTTTTCATTTAATCTTTCAATTCTTGGTTTCTTATTGATTTTCTCTTGATCTTGGTAATGACTATAGTTGGTATTTTTGTTTTTAATCTTCCAACGATCTTAATTTTCATTATATTAATATAATTAATGTTTGATGCAATATTTCGATATTTGTTATTGATTTGAAAATTTGGTTCAACTTTTGCTTTTGATTTATGAGCAATCAAATTATTGACAATTTCCAACACTTTGCTTTTAGTTTTAATTATTTTTTAATCGTGATTGTATTTATTTTTTAATGTGGTTCATCTGTGATTATAGTATTGATTTATTATATCTGATTAAATAATTTACTCTTCACTAATATTACATAATAACTTATTATTATTACTTTTTAAGTTTCGTTCTTTTTATTTTGATAAAAAATTTAAATTTTGGCATTGTTTTGTTTGTTTTTCGTTTGGTCTTAATGTTTGCATTTTAGTTGTTTTAATCGCATCATGAAGTATATCTGTTACAAAAATTTATAATATTGATAGGTCCAAGCTCAAATATTAGGCCCAATTCCAATTAGAGGTAAGGCTCAACGGGCAAGTCCAATGCAAGGATCACTGCTGAAGGATGGCCAGCCATGATCCAGCCCAACGGGCGGTCATATGGCCGTTCCTATAAGCTCCTAGGCTAACTGCCCTACGGGTAGTACTTACCCAACAAAGGTGGTCGGCCTACGTCAGCGTGACGACATCAACCCGCCCGCTCCTAGGCGGCCATGTCCAGACCGCCTAGCCCGTCTTGACCTTCCCCTACAAATATACAAATAAAATTATTTTGGGCATTCATTCTCTTCAAATAAACTTTAGCTTATAATCGTAAAATGGATATGAAAGATACTGCACCTGATATGATTAATGAAATTAGTCTCATTAAAGTGAATTTCTAACAAAATATCGATTTGAAAGTGTTATATCTTTGTTTTCTTTTCCGGTCCTCGGGGGTGGTTGTGATTACTCAGAGACACATGCATGGCTTTTAATTAGATATGTGCAATTTATCTAATAATCTGTTTTTTTTACTTCGGTCGGGATCATTGCATTGCACCAGGAATATACAGATAATCGCTACGCACCTTGAACATCATCAAAAATCTCCTGTAAATTACTTCAACAATCTCAATACTCATAAGAAAAATATTATTAACCCCAGCATCAAGTATCATTTCTTTCATCTTTAGCATTCAAAATAGTTCCAGCTCCTATATATATATATATATATATATATATATATATATATAGTTGATGATGGATAATCCTGGACCATGATGTATGTAAGTAAGACCTCAAATTAATACACTTGGGATGGAAACCACTATCTCCAGAATCGATATACTCCAACCAAGAGAAGGCCGGATAAAATATTATTAACATAATTTAATCCTGTTGTAGTGATTTCAGTTGTTAATACGAGGTATAAATAATACCACCCCTACCCATGTATTAATAATACCCCTAAATGGGGGTATTAGACCCTTATCCTGATTTAGTGGTATTAATTAATAATTGTCCCAAATTGCTACCAAACGCCGGATAAAATTATTAATAATACTTATTCCCTCTTAATACTATCCTGTACCCCTACCAAACGAGTCATAAGTGTTTTAAAGTTACTAAAATATTTATTATATATAATTGTGTACTATACCTAGCACTTGTGTGCTTTGTAAATAGCCGCTCCCTTAGTCTAACATTATTTATGTGCTTTAATAAACGTAAGGATGACCCCAAACAAGTTAACAAGTCGAACAAAATACGAGTCCAAAGCAACATACAAAATATATTAACAAGCATTAAATTGTTGTACATTATAATCAATGTATAACCCTTCAATGTATTCCGTTGATTTGCTTTCCATATTTCCGATGTATTTAGCATTTTCCTTCAATATTTTGGATAAGGGTCGACATAAGAAATCAACAACCATCAACTATTCATGTGTTTGAGATTGCGACTTAGGTTGGAGATAATGAAACATTGACGATAATATAAAAATTGGAACATTGACAGTACTCTCTCACCATTTTGGTCTTTTTTGATGGTATTTGATTATTACGATTGTTTCCAAATGAACGTTAAAAATTTTATACTCAAATATAGGTTAAGTTTCATAGACTAAATATAATATAGAATTAACAGAAAAAATATTAGAAATTTTCAGCTTAATTACTCAAGAGAAATTATGCTTATGAGAACTATTTCTTGTTTGATACCACTGCGGCTGATGCCAGAGTCTCTACTTCCTCATAAAATTTCCTCTTCTAAACTATCTAGTGCTCCCACTTAGTACTTTTCCAACTAAGTGGTATTAGAAACAAGTTTTTGCCTTCTTGACTTAATAGAATAGGCAAGGGTGAGTTAATTGCCTTGTTTAAAGTGGATGGTTTGTGTGTGAAATTCATGTTCATTAGTCTATCATAATATATCTTAAGCGCGTTGTGAATTTTTATACACAATACGCTTGCTCATCTATATGTTCGTTGAAAAAAGAAGGAACATTTAAAGTTTTGTGTAAGGTAATATTGCATGATATGAGGATTTGACATCTCCATATATGTCAAGTATGAAAAGGTTCTTTCTTAACGACTACCAGGTAACAAACGTTGAAGATCTCAAGTTCTTGATGAAAGATTGTGAGACTCAAAACATGAACCATTTCAGAAATACAAAGAAAACCATGTCATTTATTTTACAAGGTTTCAATTATGTAAAAGCTAAGGATAAGCTGAGTATTAGGTAATCTTACAAATTTTCCTTTGAGAGGATGATTTAATTTTGAAGTATATATATATATATATATATATATACATATATATAGCACTTGACGAAAAAGGAATTTAGAAAGTAAGAAAAGAATACAACTCCGTCCTTCCCTAAATGAGTGTCAAAACATGATTATGATCACCAGAAACATTATTTTACGACCATTTTGGGATCGAGAGCTTCACGTTATGTCATTATAGTCATAAATCGTGTGGTGGGGTCGAAAACGGCATTGGTGGGACAGAAAGCGGAATTGAAACTCCCGAAAATAAGATGATTAGAATGATACGTGCTAAGAAAGCCACAATGCAGAACTTATTTTTGCCTAAGTTGCACGATTTGCTAATGTGTTGAAAAACGTGATTTCATCGTGAACAATTTTTTTTTTGTTTCAGAATATATTCTTGATGTATCCTGTTTTAAAGAAAATTTAATTATGAGCAAAACTATGTTAATTAATCTCAATTTGGAGTTATAAGTAATGAGATATGAACATGTATAAAGAGATGTTGTAAAAAAATTATTGTGTTCATATCTGATACAATGACTTAATTACCCTTATTGTGCAATAACTTGTGTTCATACTTAATTTCATTTCAACCGTGTTTTCTCTTCTGATTCAATGATCAAGATTGGTTCCTATCTTAACTAGCAATGTGCGCTCTGAAAATTCCTCCTTATAATTTCTTGAATGCTACTTATGTGTTGAATCCTACCTATTTTTATGTAGAAATTGATATTCTTCTATCCTAATTATATATGCTTTCCTGAATCCTATTTACGTGTTCCTGAATTTTACCTATTATTTCGTAAATAATGATATTTTGAAGTCCGAATAATGTTTTCTTGGATCCTACATTTTTTCCGTGTACATTGATATTCTTGATTTCTTGGATAAATGACAAAAATAACTAAAGTTTTTTTTTAAAAAACATTAAAATATATTTTTCATTAATGTTGTTTGAAAAAAAATTAATCTTGAATAAAAATTCAAACTTAGATTTTAATTTTGAGTTTTAGATCACGAAATATTTTGTTTTAAATAAATAACATTTTTTTATAAATGACAGAAAATAAGGTAGTTATTTAATTATTCTTGTATTTATGGTTTATCACAGAATAAACCAAAAAATACGAGATATTAAATTTAAGATAAGAGAGAAAATAAAGTAGTTATATAACTATTACTATATTTCTAGTTCATAACCCTTGTTGTTCTTTCTCTTTAATCTAATCCTAGTCATTCAATAAATATGATCTAATGGTTCTAAGAGGTCCCTAAAATTTTCATTTTATTTGTTATTCACATTTGAATAGTTTCCAATTAAATTGGGAATAATAGAACAAATGGAGGGAGCGCAAATGTTTAGGCCCTAAACCTTAATGTGGTGTGAAAAGGAGAGTGAGTCGGCCCTAAAGTAACAGTCGCACAACTCACGAGCACTATAAAACCTCGCATCCCTGCACCTCATTTTCTATCCTATATCAAAGGGCAGTGGGAGGAGCGGCGGCCGACGGGTCACGGGTTGTTGAAATCGCCTACGCTACCACCCCCCTCTTATGGTTAGGCGGCGGTCAAGGATTTTCCATTTGCGAGTAAGCTTAATATATACTCTGATTGTTTCTGTATATCTATCTTGTCTCATCCGTTTTGAGTCTGCTGCTGGATTTCATTCCATTTCATCTTATCATTTTTAATCTAGCCCTAATATATTCAAAATTGAACCTTTTATTTGTTGGAAAATGTGGGTTTCCCACATTGATGGGTGAATGAGATTTCATCCCACATATGTGGGTAAAGAGCATTTTATCCCACATTAGTGGCTAAACGAGAGTGTGTAGGAAATGGAATAAAAGGTTAAGTGTTTTGCCAAAGGGAATGTATCTCACATGGGTGGGGAGATGAATTTGAACCCCCTTTATATGTGAAGGCACATGTAAAGTAGTTCAAATGATCTAGACTCCATTATACTCCGTCTCTTCCGCTCGCGTGCGTGCGCAGGGGGGTGCGAATGGTGGTCCGTTCCAAGGGAAAATGGCTTGACTCATGTGTGCCTGCGGACACGAATGTCGGACCAAAATTGGAGGCTTGATCAACCTCCGTTTTGTTCAAATTTCCTTTCCTACAAGAGAAGAAAAATCTGACCGTGAGCGCTGCCGCATTGGTTTCAAGGTGACAGCGCTCAGAGCTGATTTTTGGAGACTCAAATGCTCTGACCGTGAGCGCTGTCACGTTGGTTTCAAGGTGACAGCGCCTAGAGCTGATTTTTGAAGACTCAAATGCTCTGACCGTGAGCGCTGCCACGTTGGTTTCAAGGTGACAGCGCTCAGAGCCAATAAATTCAGTTTTGATTTCAGTAAATTAATGCTAAATGGAGGAATTAATTGTGTGATTAATTTTTAAACATTTTTTGATTAATTACTGTAAATTAATTGGTGTTTATGGCCTGCCATTAATCTCATTCATTAAGCATCAGAGCTGATGCTATATAAAGGGGAGAGACTCGGCCTTGCAGGGACATGGATTTTAGGCTCTCTCCCTTGCACTGATCAGATAACCTCTTCATCTAAATTTGTTTCTGTTCGCTGGTGAATCTCCTAAGTGCTATAGGAGAATTCACGTACCCATTGTATCCTGGGAAACGATTGTCCTGTATCCTCAAAGCACAGATGTTGAGGGGACAAATACGTTTTAAGGAAAGCGTTTTTGAACGTGCCTCGAACTTTTTTGGTTGTCATCTGTTGTTATTCTGTGCAACATTTTTTTCCCTGTAGTGTTGGGGTCCTAGCTCATTGCCAAGAATGGATAATTGCCTTCTAGATGAATATTCATGGTCGTTGTTCCTAGCATATCAAGAAGTTCCCCTCTTCTTAGCTGAGTCCATAGCTGGTCAGACCAGGTAATTGACTTAATTCCTCCCTTATCAAATGCAGAGGTTTAATTTCTGTTTAAGTAATTTTCTTAAATTCTAAGAATAATTATTAATCTTAGAAAATTAGATTTTTGAAACCCTAAAATATGTTCTTTCCTCCTCGCAACGCTGCAGCTGACTGCGGCTACCCGGAGGACAGGGG
>JAOWAN010060806.1:0-12335 GCA_028566635.1 Lobelia cardinalis
GAGGGGGAGGGGGAGGGGGAGACGGGGTGGGGGGGTGTTTTATTTATTTTTTGTTTAATTTATTTTTTTAAATTTATACTTACATCCCCTAAGTTTAGTTAAATTGTAAATAATTAAAATGTTCCCTAAATACTCACGTGAATCGCACGTTAGTCCTCATCGTTAGGTTCTTGACAATTTCTGTCAAAAATGGCTTATTTCGCAATAAAAACATTACCTTAGAGCCTAAACGGCAATTAATCAGACCTGGAGGTCCTTTTTGCCTTTTCACAAAAATCATAAGGCCTAAAATGTAAAAATCCCTATAAAGAAACTCTATATCAAAGATGAATGTCATAATGAAGGAATTGAAAACAGAGAAACATGTCTAAAAATCAGTAATTACGTGGGCCAATGTGACATCGTACCTTGCCCAGATCTAGGAGGGTGAAGTGAATGAACCCAACAAAGCGAGGTCTTGACTTTCTCGGCCCAATCATGTTATGTGTCCCCAGGACTAACATTTTTCGGACATAAAAACTACCAATAAATAATGGATTTCCCACTTTAACTTTTTTGAAAAACCACATCCCGATTTTAGTTTTGAATTGTGTGAAATAGCACAAAGCCAAGGTCAAACACAGCACAAGCCTTTGGGTGTGTTCACCCGTTCGGTTTTTTTATACATTATTTAAAAAATAAAATATAAATATAAATTTGTTCTCTCTATCTATTATTTTTACATATCCCTATAACACATTTATATCCTATCAAACATCACATCAAATCACAACTATCATTCTCTCTCTCTTTCTCTCTTCATCACTATCATGTAATTTTTTCAAATTTAAAGGGCAAAATTGTAAAACTCTTACAAAATCAAAATCAACACAAAACAAACACAAAGCACAAACAAAAATAAAACATATTAAAAAACTCCACGTCCAAACGCACCCTTTAAATTTTGAGAACCGGCAATGTCCCTTTAAGCATCACTTTCAAGGATCGTTTCGAGCAAGAGTCCCTCCGACATCACGAATTGGGAAATTTGATTGGTTAAACAAGAATTTCATGAATAATATAAATGTAAAAAGTAAGAAAGGATACAGAAGAAGAAACAGTGGAATCAATGAGTTGGAAACAATAGAACGATGAAATTAATATTGAACTCTAACAATAGCAGTCCTCACTTTCATGCCCCTAGGAATGATGGAGGAGGCAAATTGCGGGGGACTGATCTCACCTATAAGGGCGAAAATAATGAAATTAATGACATTATAGGTGTAATTCAGGCCCGGCCCTGGGCAAGTGCAGGGTGTGCACTTGCACAGGGCCCCCAAAATCTGAAGGGCCCAAAAATTTTTCAGCCCAACTGTTAAACATGCAATTTTATTGGTGCACACCATCAAACTATGGACAATTCTCTTATGGGCTCATCCACATTTCTGAACCTGCCTTCCATCTTATCATTTACCAGCTCAGGCCCAACATATCATCCATATTCCTGAAATTATTTCAACGTGGTCAGGTGAAGGGTCCAAAAATTTTCCAGCCCAACTGTATTTAGCTTACTACTTTTGTTAATTTTGTATTATTCTTGTTATTATTATTATTGTAATAAATAATAATAAGTATTTCATTATTGTTGTTAATATTGTTTTGTATTCGATAATTAATTTTGTTTCAATAATAAAAGTTTAATGTAATATTAAAAAATAATTAATTGGAGGCCTAATATTTTCATTTCGCACCGGGGCCTCAAAATCACAGGTACGGCCCTGCACAGCAAATATCCTTGACAGGTTACAGGTGCGAGCAGCAGTTGCGGAGCATAGGAGGAGGTCGCCGTGCGTGTTCGTTGAGCTTGTGAAAATTCTGTGTAACAGTGGTTCTGTTGTCGGGACTCTTTGCTGATAAAGTATGTTAACCGGCTAAATTACAATTAAAATTAATGGCTACTACAAGCGCGAACAACGGCACACCACTGGATCATCGGCTAGAAGCACCGAAAATAATGGAGAAAGAATAAACCGCTGCTGCGAATTGTACAAATAAGGGAGCAAGGAGTGAAGCCCCCTGATTGGGCAAGAAGAATCCGAAACGTGGATTGTATGTCAACCAAGGAGATTACCAGGTGCTTTCTTTCTTAATTAAAGCGTCCTACAAAATTTCCAACCATTATGATACGGCAATGCCAATGCATGGTCGGCCATAGAATATTGATCGGAAAATGCTAATGATTTAGTTTTTTGAAATAACACTCTTGGCCCCTCCTGGAAGAGGGAGAAAACATTTTGTTTTCTTTTTTATGAACAATCAATTCGTGGCCCAGAAAATATTCCTTTAGGTGATTTCGTTTTGACAAGGAGGCCATAAGTCGAACCAGTTGATCAACTATTTTCGTAAGAAAAACCGTTTGTTTGTTGGTTGTTATTGAATTTGCAGTAACTTAAGACAAGAGGCGACAGGTTCGCCGGAAAAAATGGAGAATGCAACGAACCCATCCGCCGGTGATAACGGGAAAAGCGCAAGACTTTTTACTCGTATAGTCGTCATCCAGAAACCAAAATCACCGACGAAGGTCAAAAAAGAAAGGAAATCATTGATGGCGGTGCCGCAATCTTCTTTAGACAGAGAAACGCATGCCCTGCTAGATGCTTGAGGAAGAGAAGGAAACACGCAGCGCCGGCGGTACAAGCTAGGTTAAAAGTCCGTCGCCGAAAAGGTCTCGTTCTCCGTGTCTTTTTCTTTACGCTACTCTTATTTTCGGAAAAATATTTATTTCCGTCAAAACTTGTTCTACTTCTACTAGAATTGTTGTTCTACCGGGTCTACTTGGTTTGAAAATCTACTGCTAGATTCGTAAAACAATGCATTGGGCCCCTAGGTCGTGAAGGCATGGATAGTTAGATTTCTAAATAATGGGCTGCCCATTAATGCCGTCAACAATCAAACAATAGTGAGCTGAATGGAAGCCCAATGGGAGCAGAAGAGAATTATCAAAACTTACACGTAGGCTAATTCAATCAAAGCTTGTTTGACATTCAGACTTGGTTTGATTGATTAATAGTTTAGTTAATGGTCTCTACCTTACACATGCAAGTAGCTCATGAAAGAAATAGATATGATACATGGGCAGCAGGTAAAAAAAAAAGTCACAAGCCCACCGTCAAAAGTGCAAAATAATATGCATAACACCAATTGTCGGTCGGTTGGGCCGAAGATTTTAAATAATCAAACACTAGTATTATTTGATGGGCTTAGCAAGCTGATAAATTGGCTTGGAATAGATCGGAACTTACCTTCGAGTTACATTGACTTCTTAAAAATCATAAAAATTGAATCGATTGGCCACCATGATTTAAGTACCACCAGATCCAGAATTAAATGAGATTAATAGTAAGTATTATTTTACAAGTTGAGTTCCGACAGAGGAAGTGGAAATTTTAATTCCTTTGGCGTGCTGGTGGGTTATATAGCTTAGCCTAGTCTTTCAGCATGCTTTGATTTCATGAGAAAAGTTGATTAAGTGCATAAATACATTGATATTGCTTTTAAATGAGTTATCATGTATTTATATCACTCTTATGAATTTGTTGGGCCCGAATATTTGGATCTTTATTATGTGAATTTTGGAAATTGAAATTACTGCTATGAACTTACGAAATAGAGGCAGCGTTGGTGTCTCTCGGAAGGGAGCGAGGTCAACTGTAGAATTGATTGGGTACACTTGTTCCTTCTATTTAGTTATGCATTATTGCTAAATTAAGAGTGAGAATCAAGCCTACACGCATGCCCACACGTGTACTTGGCAGTTGGCCCAAGGATTTAGTAAAAGTCAAGGCTAATATAATTATGGAGCCACAAGTAGAAAACAAGGGCAAATCATTAGCAATGAGGCCGATCTCGCGAGACCCATATTCATAACAGTGGGCTACTCCGTAAAATCGGCCCAGCCCAGATTACTTGCATGGATCCCACTTTTGTAGTGAAATAAAAAATTTAAAAAATAATAATAATAATAATAATAAGCCACTAATGGAATTTGGCTAAATGATTCATAAGACATTTTTTCGAGGTCAATGGGCCGACTCATTATTTGGGCAACATACATATTGTAGAGGCCCATTTTGGTGCCACTCTTTGATGGTTGTGGACCTTGTGGTACACCTTTGTACTACACAAGGAGTAAAATCATATTCTAAATAGGAGAGAAAGTCAGTTGGTATATCGTGTGCTTAGGCACACGATGTGCTAGGTGTAATTAAATGCATATAACTATAATAAATTATATACATAATATATATTATTTACATTTTATATCATATTATGTACATAATTTTATATATTTATGTGCATTTGAACATACCTAGCACCGTGTGCCTAGACACACGATATAATTTGCCAAAGACTTGATTGGCCCGAAGATTTCGGTCCTTAGCTCAACTGTCCGTTAAAGAAGAAAGGAGATAAAAACCTCTTTCTTTGGCAAGTAACAAAAGAATAAAGAAGGAAATGTTGATCAGGTACACTTCTTTTGGGTGTACAGACTACCCGAAAATTATAAGGAGTGCCTAGGCACTCCATATAACAATTGCAGACTACCTAGTCAAAAGATTGAAAATCCAAATTGGCATGCGAATTACACGTGCACTAATGATGGAGTCCTAGAAAAGAAATATTTAATGCCTATTAGTAAGAAGTTCATTATCCAAAAGAATGATAGCATGAACAGTTGATATGTGGGATAGCCGTGGGACAAACGAAGGAAGAACCCATTCATATCGGATGTAATAGGAACTGATAATTCACATTTTTAAATAGCCCTATGTCATGAAACGAAATTTCTTCACGTTGGATAACGATCAAGATCGGCTGGAGAAATTAAAAGTTTCTGATTTTATGGTCGGATGATATAGCTTAGCCTATTATCTATAATTAACGGGTTTTGAATTTATGAATAATTAATCACAGTGATGTTACTTTTAAACAAGTTATCATGTGTTTGTATTGCGATAGGAGACGAGGTAAGTCGTCGGAACACATATATTTATATGCCATCTTTGAGATCGCTCATAGGAGCATGCTAGTAAATTTGAAAAGTTGTTGAACATACTCATTTACTTGAAAAATGTATGCTATCAACTGCTCTGTATTAATGCAAGGAAGGATTTTATCTATCATTTGGGAGTATGCTTGCTTTTACTTATGCTCATTTTTTCATTTGTACAAACGGATAGCATACACAGAAAATAGAATTCATGTGATAGTTTTTGATTTATGAATATGTATTATGCTATGCTCGCAACAAAGTTTTAGGGGATGAAATCTCTCCAATTTTTAAAGTTTCTTGCTCGCATACTTGTCATGTAATAGTTTCTGTTTGATTATGTTATACTCGCAATAAAAGTCTTGGGGGATGAAATCTCTCTCCATTTTTAAACTTTTTTTTGCTCGCGTACTGCTTATGTAATAATTCTGATCAGTTATGCTCGCAATAAAAGTCTTGCGGGGTGAAATCTCTCCATTCTTTAAACTTTTCTTGCTCGCATATTATGTAATAATTCTGATTATCTATGCTCGCAATAAAAGTCTAGGGGGGGTGAAATCTCTCTCCATTTTTAAACTTTTCTTGCTCGCATACTGCTTATATAATAGTTCTGATCATTTATGCTCGCAATAAAAGTCTTGGGGTGACATCTCTCTCCATTTTTAAAATTTTCTTGCTCGCATACTGCTTATGTAATAGTTCTGATCATTTATGCTCGCAATAAAAGTCTTGGGGGGTAAAATCTCTCCATTCTTTAAACTTTTCTTGCTCGCATAGCGTTCATATGATAGTTTCTGCTCGTTCAAAAATATTATGTTCGCAGTAAAAGCAGTTTCCTGCAAGATAACAGTGTTCGACAAAAAGCAACGCAAGCCTAAAGACTTCGCACTCCTTTTAGGGGAGAAGTATGGAGGGCGTAGCTAATCAGTAAAAAAAGAGTGGCCAAGAACGGCCGATCAGAAAAGAAGAGTGGCCAAGAACGGCCGATCGGAAAAGAAGAGTGGCCAAGAACGGCCGATCAGGAAAGAAGAGTGGCCAAGAACGGCAGTTACGGAGCATAGGAACAGGTCGTCGTGTTCGTTGAGCTTATGAAAATTCTGTGTAACAACAGCAAGATCCTATCTCTCAAAAAATCCCATTAGCCTAAACACTCTCCACTTCCATTCTCTCTCTTGATCACTCTTGAAGATCAAGAGAAGTACTTCCACTCTTTCTTCCCATTAAACGCCATCATCAAGAACACAAGCAATCTTCAACCACCCAAAAGCAATAACAACCAAGGATAATAAGAGTTAGAAAGCATTAAAGAGAGTTCATTAATGTGAACTTCTTTACTTCTTTCTTCCTTCTTTGATTCCATTTCCTTAAACTAAGGAGTCATCATCCTTCAAACCCATTTGTCCAAACCCTTTGGAAGTAGGTAAGTTTACTTCCCTTCCTTTTAATCTTGTAAAAGTTTTTATCTTTTCCATATGTAAATAACTTGCAAAATGCAAACCCACTTGGTAATAAACCAAGTGGGTATTATGTGTTCATCTTCTAACATGATATGAATCCTTGAATTTTCTTTCAATATTTGTTCCTTGCTTATCTATAATGTATACATATACATATGCATGCTATACATGCTAGCACATAATCAGAGCAAGTCCTCCCAATGGTGGATTACAAATCCTCCTTGGTGAGTTGATTATGCATTTACATTAAATCATAATGCCTAAATATGCTAGCACATAATTAGTGCAAAGTCCTCCTAAATTTGGATTACAAATCCTACTTAGTAAGTTGATTATGTATATACATATCTATATATTATAATAGCACATAATGAGTGCAAGTCCTCCTAAGTGTGGATTATAAATCCTACTTTGTGAGTTGATTATGCATTACATTTATTTATTTGCTTATAATAAATGTATATATATATGCATACTATACATGCTAGCACATAATAGTGCAAGTTCCCACTCTTGTTAGTTGATTATGTCTTTACATTTCTTTATATTACTCTTATATATGTATATACTACAATATATATATTAAGCACATAATATGCAAATTTTTCAAAGTGTGGATTACAAATCTCACACTTTGTGAGTTGATTATGTCTTTATATTTTCTTTACATTGCCTTTATATATATATATATATTATTATATATGTATATAGCACATAATGTGTAGTCCTTAAGGAGTAGGATTATAAATGTCACTCTTTAAGTTGATTTATATTGCTATATATATTATATATATATACTTGTACATATTATGCAAGTGTGATCCTCAAAGTGTGTAATTAATATTCCATCTTTGGGTTAAATTAAACTTCTTCCTTCATCTTTCTTTTCTTTCAAATGACCATTAAATGACCTAGAAATGAAGAAAACATGTGTTCATGGACTTCACAAAGGTTCATTTTCTTTAATAAAAATGAATACACAAAAAATTATCCTAGTTTAGTGATAATGGTCATCTCTTTTAAAGTAAATAAACATCTTTGTAAATGTTAATTCCTTTCAAACACTCATGTGCTTTCAAAACATCCCACAAATGATAGTGTTGTTTCCAAAGTCCTTTAATGATTTGGACAATGATGCTTGAAGGATGACATAGAAATTAGGAGTCTTACTCCTGAGTTTTTCTTGCATAAAATAAATGAACATTTCCTTTATTTACATGATCAAAATGTAAATGCTTTTCTAACTTACATTATTAAAGCGTAAGTCCTTTTTCTTTCAAATACATGACTAAAATGTATTTTCTATATAAAAGAAACCTTCTCTTTTCCTTTTTACATGAACAAAATGCACATTCTTTTCTTCTTGCATGATTCAACAAGTAAATAAATGATGATGAGACCATGCTCACTTCTTTGCATCATTCTTGAATCTCATATAAATCAACCAACCAACCAATAGGGGACATGCATGCTAGAACATTATTAAGAGACCAAAAGGGCGAATTGGGTGTCTAACCCCTTCCCGATTCGTAACCTAGCCCCCGGATCTATAATCTCTTACATTTAAAAGGCTTGAGATTCCGAAGTCTTAGATATAAACGGAGGTGGCGACTCTCAATTTTTCACACAAGTTTAGTGGTCACTAATGAGAAACCCACACACGTTGTACCAAAGTTCTCATCGCACGCGTCCAATGACACATGTTGTCACCCAAGAAAACCCACAAATTTCGAAATCCAAAACAAAAAAGATTTTAAATCCTTGGGACGCGGGGACGGGGGTTCTCACAACAACCCGTAGGGCGATAAACTTAGCTTATCCGTTGGGTGGTCACATGATCTCCCGTTGGGCTGGGTCATGGGCGCCTATGCTGGTCGGCAAGGGATAACTATTATATCAAGAGTAGGCTTGCCCGTTGGGCCTTACACCTAATCAAGAATTAGGCCTAGCACTTGGGCTAGGGTCCATCAAGGTCATAAACTCAAATTGTCATGTCTAAATGTAACATAAAATTACTCCAAGTTGTTGTTTGTTTGCACTTATTCAATATTTTAAAGAAGGTTACATCTGATTCAATTAGAAAATTTAGAATTTAGACTATTTGATAAATCTTTCTTTCCAGATCTAAATAAAATTTAATTCATTTTGTCAAATCAGACTTAAAATCAAGGTTGAATGGTTAAGACCGACATTTTTTTTGGAATTTTCTATCCTTTTGATTTTGTTCTTATATTTTCCCTTTCTTTATTTTATGATTTTATTCTTGCATTTTTATTTTAATTCTAAATTCTTTTTTCACTATAATTTTTTTAATTCTAAAACTTTATTTTTATAACTTTTTTGAAATTAGATAAGAATTTTATATTTATCGACAAAATAAATGTAAGAGCATGGTTGATTTAAAGATGATTGGTAATTTATTAAATAATCATACACAAAAATAAAATTTTAAAGGCTTAAATAATTATTTGATCCTTAAACTATCACTTAACTATGCGTTTGGTATTAGATTTTTTTTTGCTTTCTGTTTGTTCCTTAAACTTTGAATACAATTTACGAATAGTCCTTTTTCAAAACTTCGATGAGAAACTTAATAAAATTTTCATTCTACCCTCAATATTTCGTTAAATTAAAATCATATTTAACTTTTAAGGGATCTTTGTGCTAACTTTAAAAATTTATGGATTTAATTAGTATTTCAAACTTTAAAGAATGAAAAAGATAAAAATACATCTAAATAATTAACGATATACTCTAGCTTAAAAATTATTTTCTTATTTTATACTATATAGTTATGTATATTAGACAAATAAACTTTATTTTAATAAATAATGAATTAAAACTTCAATATTTGTGTTTCATTTTTTTCATCATATATGTATTTTCTAATATTAAATTTTAGTTATATATTTATCATATTTTTTAAATTTTTAAATTTTTATTTCTTTTTATATTTTTAAAATTTTTATAAATTTTAATATTTTTAAATTTTAAATTTTTTAATATTAAATAATTATTGTTAAATATTTGGATAACTCAAAAGTTAAGTATGGTATAACTATGAAAATAATGAGAGTATAATAGAAATTTTATTAAGTTTGAACTAAAATATTGAAAAAATGACTATTCATAAAGTGTATATGAAATTTAAGGGCCAAACGTAAAGCAAAAAATGATTTAGGACCAAACGTAAAATTTAGATATAGTTCAAGAATCAAATAATTATTTCATCTTTTTTTTTAATTTAAAACATAGTAAATATATATCAAATAATAGTTTTAATAATAAATTATATTCAAATAAAAAAAAGGTAAATTATGTAGTTATATAGAAATAATAAATTAAATAAATATTAAATTAGTATGAATATTAAATTTATTATAATTTTTATTTACCTTATAATCATTCTATTCAAAATAAGAATATGCTCATATCACTATTTAGTACTTATAAAAATAATAATGTATGCTGACAAATCTAATTTGTGTACGTCTGAATATTAGTGGGGGAGGGACAACAAGAGGCGGTGATATATGATGTGGAACCCCACCCAACATCCCTCGAAGATAGGAAGGAGTAGATAGGAACCCCTAAAGGTGGGGGAAGAGAGAGAAATAAAAAAATAATAATAATAAAATAAAAACAGAACCCCCGTTAGCCCGCTTCTCAGCCTCTCCACTTCAATTAGTGGAAAAAGACTCGGAAAGAAACTGCAAAACCTTCCTCAGGCCCCACACCCCACTCCCAAATGGTGTCCCAAAAGTCCCACCCGCCCTCACACAAAACCTTTAAAAAAAAAAAAGGTACTCCACAAATTAAAAATACAGCCAAATATGTTTTCTTCGCCTCTTTCGTAGCTCCAAAAGGCAAAAGACATTCTTCCCCCTTTCCTTCCATAACCCAAAACAAAGGGGTGGGTGAGTGAGTGAGCGAGTATATTTATATACTAGTAAATGTCCGTGCTCGAGCGCACGGCTCGGACACGGGGTATCAAAATATTTAAAAGTGATGATTTTTTTTAACATAAACTATAATTAATTAAGTCAAATAAAAAAATTATACATAAAATATAACATTTTTAATATATATTTTTATAATATACATTCACTTTTTTCCAATTCTAACCTCCTCTACACAAAAATTATCCACCCCCCTCTCTCTCTCTCTCCCTTTCCAATACACTCAAGCACACTATTTTCAATTATTTATCAATCATTTGAAAATACTATTCATACTATTCATTTGGTATGAGGTCCACAGCTCTCATTTATAAGAGAGATTAGGGGGGAGGCTGTTCTCGCCGCCGAAAGGTCTCATTCTCCTAACACAAACACAACCCAACCCAAACCCCACACCAAGTGACATGTTCTTTGCATGCCAACTTGTAAGCAATTCCCATAATATTTCTTTCTAAATTTGGAGGATGACCATCCTCTCTCTCTCTCTCTCTCTCTCTCTCTCTCTGCACACCCATGTGAAGCAAATCCACATGATCTGACGTCGCAATCAGTAAGCAGGGGCATTCTAGTCATTTCGAACTCTCTACAAGTAAAATTTAAAAAAAAAAATGGTAGAACAAACATATCAATCCATCTATGATCTACCTATCTATCAAGGATAGAATCATATTTGCACTAGTGATAGAATAATGCTCTTGGCAAATTGAAAATATAAAAAATTTTGGACACAAAAAATGTTGGCATGTAATGATCCATAATTTCTGATAATTGAATAATTAATGACACCTATAAACTAAATACTACTACTACTAAATAATTTTTGTATTCAAATTTTCTGTGAATTTTTTCTGCCTCCAGCTTGCATTGCTCATAATTAATGGTATTTAAATTTTGATTAAATAAATGGGACTTACATTTTACTAGTACTTTGTAATATTTTACTTTTTCTATGACGTTCAAAAGTTTTTATTATAGTATAAAGTCGAAATTTCACTTGGGTTATTCTTTTTCGGGTTGCTTCATTTTCCTGTCCACTACAATCCAATCATTTTACGAAAGAAGCATTATTAGACTTTAGGAATCAGTTTTAATATAGATGCTATTATTTGATTGGTTGCATTATATTACTACTCCATTATTATTGTCCTTGATAGAAAAAAAAAATACTAAATTTTTTAAAAAAAAAAAATATTAGCCACAAAATATATTTTTGAAAAGATATATTTATAAAAATTAATTATGTTGATATTAATTTGGGTAGTACGTAGAACTGAAAGAGCAAGAATTCAAGATATATAGACGGCAAACTACACCTAAGCGAGTCTACACCATATATTGATAGTGACTTCATATGGTACAAAATAGTGTCCAACATTTAACTCTAACCTTCAAGCTCGATCTCATTACAGTTTTAGATTATTATTATTATTATTATTATTATTGTTATTATTATTATTACTTTCTCCGTTTCATTTTAAATGTTAATTATATGACAAATGTAAAAGATTATTTTCAAACTATTTAAAATAAAATAATTAAAGTATTATTATTATTATTATTATTAATAATAAATGAGATGTGAAATGTAATCAAGAAAAGGCATGTGAGGTTGGGAGCGGCCCAATAGTTCCCCCAGCATTTTATCACCTTGCTCCATATCTATAATTAGTGAAAGCCCGTGTTTCAAGGGCACAGCAAAATATTTAAAATTTTAAATTAATTTTATATTTTTTCACACTATTTAAAATTAAAGAAAAAATATTTAAAAGTGATAAAATTATTTAACATAAAAAATATGTATATAATTTTACACAATAATTAAGTCAAATAAAAAAATTACACATAAAATATAACATTTTAATATCTCTCACTCTCCCTAACACACACTCA
>JAOWAN010060816.1:0-12335 GCA_028566635.1 Lobelia cardinalis
CAGAAGCAGAGGATTCAACTTGCTAGAGCTGTTTATCAGGATTGTGATGTGTATCTTCTTGATGATGTGTTTAGTGCTGTTGATGCTCACACTGGATCTGATATATTCAAGGTGATAATCTTTGTCAGTATAATCTTGCTTCTAGTTAGTTCTTGAATTTAATGCCTTAATTATTTTTGTTCAGGAATGTGTGAGGGGAGCGCTTAAAAATAAGACGATTTTACTTGTTACTCACCAAGTTGATTTCCTGCATAATGTTGATCTTATCCTCGTAAGTATGCTAAAAATTTCAATCTCTAATTTCATTCTAAGTCTGTCACCGATATTTATAAAGTTTATTTTCTCTTAGGTTATGCGAGATGGAATGATTGTGCAATCAGGAACATATACTGAGCTAGCTAATTCCGACAAGGAGTTTCATGCATTAGTCACAGCCCATGACACCTCCATGCTATTAGTAGAAACGGAAACCAAAGAACCAGGTGAAAGTTCCTCGCAACCACCAAAATCTTCTCGGGAGGAAAGTGGTGAAGAAATTACTATAACACGTCATGAATCAGAAAGTGGTGAAGAAAATGCTGTAACACGACATGAATCTGAAGTGGGAACTTCCAAATTGACCCAAGAAGAGGAGAGAGAAATTGGGAACATTGGTTTGCATGTCTACAAAATCTATGCTACCGAGGCTTTTGGATGGACTGGGTTGGTGGTAGTGTTGTCATTGTACATGACTTGGCAAGGTGTTCAAATGGCTAGTGATTACTGGTTGCAATATGAAACTGCAGCAGAGCATGCTATGTCATTCAACCCGTCTGTGTTTATTGAGGTCTATGGGATTATTGCAGTGGTTGCATTTGTCCTGTTATTCTTTAGAGTGCTTGGCACTTCAATTATGGGACTCAAGACTGGCCAAGTATTCTTCAAGCAAAATCTTCACAGCATCCTGCATGCTCCTATGTCCTTCTTTGATACTACACCTTCTGGAAGAATCCTCAGTCGGGTACATTATTTATGCGATATTAAGGTGTTTTACAGTTGCAATAGGTGTTTATGCTAAAATATTCAAATAATATTTGTGACTTCTGCAGGCATCGAGTGATCAGACCAACATTGATGTCTTAATCCCCTTTGTTATGAGCGTTACTGTTGGCATGTATATGACATTGATCAGCATAGTCATCATCACATGCCAATATTCTTGGCCGACCATATTCCTTTTGATTCCACTCGGTTGGCTGAATATTTGGTATCGGGTATGGCACTAATTACGCTTTTGAAATTGTATTTACCCGTCCTTATAGTATTAAAAATTAAAATAAGAATTGTTGTAATATTATATTACATTTGTGTTTCAGGGGTATTTTCTAGCAACTTCTCGTGAATTGACGCGACTCGACTCAATCACAAAGGCGCCTGTCATTCACCATTTCTCTGAAAGCATATCTGGAGTTATGACAATACGGTGTTTCAGGAAGCAGGAAATGTTTTCTCAGGAAAATATTGGCCGGGTGAATGGAAATTTGCATATAGATTTCCACAACAACGCATCGTATGAGTGGTTGGGCTTCCGTCTAGAACTGTTTGGAAGCCTTTTTCTCTGCTTGTCCACCATGTTCATGATCATCTTACCAAGAAGTATTATAAAACCTGGTACTCATCAACTGCTATCTTGATATGTTTTATGCAGTTTACGGATTTTAACTCCTTTCCTTTTTTGTCCAGTTGAATATTCTGTACTAATTTTACATTTTTCATCAGAATATGTTGGCCTATTCCTGTCATATGGCTTGTCCCTCAACTCTGTGATGTATTGGGCCATAGATATGAGCTGTTTTCTGGAAAACAAAATGGTTTCTGTAGAGAGGATTAAACAATTCACCAATATACCATCAGAAGCTGCATGGAGGAGAAACGATACCCTTCCTTCCCCAAATTGGCCAACTCATGGCAATGTGGAAATCATGGACTTGAAGGTAATTACTGATCAGCATCGCAGATCACTTTGTGAAATGCCATGGTTTGAGTGTTTGTGCTCATGAACTGAAGTTATTTAATATATGGTGAGCAGGTTCGATATCGTCCTAACACGCCACTAGTTCTTAAAGGACTTACAATCAGCATTCTAGGGGGGGAGAAGATCGGGGTAGTTGGTCGAACAGGAGGTGGAAAATCAACTTTTATCCAGGCTCTCTTCAGGTTGGTGGAGCCCTCAGGAGGAAAGATAATCGTTGATGGCATTGATATAACGACGCTTGGTCTTCACGACCTTCGATCTCGCTTTGGGATCATTCCTCAAGAGCCCATCCTTTTCGAAGGAACTGTGAGAAGCAACCTAGACCCGATTGGCCAGCATTCTGACGAAGAGTTATGGAAGGTATGTTCTATTATCCGTGTCTTGCTGCTGACAACTTCAGATATTGTACTTGTTCTTTTTATCCCCATTAATATTGTATTTTGTGTTTGTAGAGCCTTGAACGCTGCCAACTTGCCGACGTGGTTTCTGCCAAACCTGGAAAGCTTGATTCTGCTGGTATAAATTACCGTTTGCCAAAGCTTTTAAATGCCTTGTATTTAGTATGTAAATCGGGAGGGAAAAGATGCAAAAATAGTCAAAATTACAGAACACAATTCAATTTGGGCCTTGCCGTCTGCTACTCGAAAATTTTATGTTTACATTTTGCTCATGTCTTTTAGTTGTTGATAACGGAGACAACTGGAGTGTGGGACAGAGACAACTGCTTTGCTTGGGAAGGGTAATGCTGAAGCGCTGCAGGCTCTTGTTTATGGATGAGGCGACTGCTTCTGTTGATTCCCAGACGGATGCCGTCATTCAAAGAATCATTCGGGAGGACTTTGCAGCCTGTACAATAATAAGCATTGCTCACAGAATACCCACTGTCATGGACTGTGATAAGGTTCTCGTTATGGATGCAGGTACGAGTTTGCTGCACTCTTTGTTCCTTTTTGTTTGACATAGACAAATATCATATACATGAACTGCAAACTTTTCGCCACCATTTGCCTTTGAGTTGATTTTTTCTACAATCAAACTAATTTTTCTGACACTAGAAGACCTGGGAAACATTTTTCTGGATTTTTTTTTTGCGTAAACCAAACCTATGGATCTATTGCTTACACATTTGTTGAACGTGAACAGGACGGGCAAAAGAATACGACAGTCCATCGAACCTGCTTGAGAGGCCTTCACTTTTCGGGGCACTGGTTCAGGAGTACTCCAACCGGTCAGCTGGTTTATAAACAAAATCATCGGCTTCATGTTAGTATGGCTTCGAGTCTAGCAGTATTAGATAACTGAAATACAGAGAAATAATTTATTGGATTCATAAGTGTAACTTAACAAGGATTCATTGTTTGCATTCTGTGGCATCAGAGAGCTTTAGTTTTGTAGTAGTAGAGCTACTTGAAATTCTGCGATTTGGATTTGATGCTACTGAGTAGCATAGTATTGTCAATTTATAGTCTCTACCTAGGCTTTGTTAGAATTTGGTTTTAAGATATGTTTACCTACCTCATTGGCTCATTGCTCGCGCATTGTTAGAGTTACAAATTCTTGAAGAGCATTGAACATCAGTAAGTATCAAATCGTTGTCTGTGATTCTTAGGAATGTGTCTTGTGCTCTTTCTTCTTTCTGTATCTGTATGCACCCTCTTGTCCATTTAAAGGTGGAATTAACATTTTGGACTCTCTCTCTCAACCATTTTTTCCAGATGAATGGCATTGATTAATGCTGAAATGTCTGAAAGAGAGAAGTGATAGTCGTTTTCTTTCACTGTAATACATCTGTAGGAGTTGCAACATTTTTGCTGAAATCAATTTTTGACAGGGACATTAATTTCAATGCTGACGTCATTACTACACATTAAAAGGGTATTTGCTGGAATTATAGAGTTAGTAACAGCTATTTTGTATTTGGCAATCTTAAGCTGATGGGTATGCAATTATGCAGAAGTCACATTTGGCAGACACGGGGTAGAAAAAGTAGGAGCAAAAGAGAAACACATTAGGATATAATGGACTGAATTATGTTCATGCCTCACCTAAACGAGTAGTGGCAGCAACACTAGGGATGGCAGCGGAGCCGGATAAATGTTGGATCACCATGAGTGCACGTCTCATGTTGTTTTTCCAGTTTAATGGAACGAGATGGATCAAATGGACGTATAAAACAAACAACAGCAAAGTGCAAAATGTCCATCATTTTTCATAAGGATCTAGTACAGGTTCATTGAACCAATGAGGTTGTATCGGCCATCCAAACATTCAAAGGGAGGACATACATAGTATGGCCATTCAATTGATGAAATCTCACCGCACCCTTTCCTTCATTGGCTCCCCGTGACATGAACTATTTCTTTGTTTACTAAAAAAAGGCATAGATTGAAGCACTCCTCTAGCTATATAAAGGAAGAAGAAATTGAATGACAGAAAAGTTAGCGACGGAAGCCGTCGCTGTTCAATTAATTCCGTCGCTAAAGTTTGGTGAATTAGCGACCGAATTTCTCATTTCCGTCGCTATTTTGAATTTCAATTTTCGAACACGGCGCCCTCTCCCTCTCCCTCATTCAGTCCCCCACCCTCTCCCTCATTCCTCCCCCTCTCCCTAATTCTCTCACTCCGGCGACGAAGGCAACCGGCGGCACACACGAGCACACACTCCGGCAACGAAGGCAACCAGCTGGTCTCAGTTATTCTCTCTCTCTCAGGTTCCTCTCTCTCTCTCTCTCTCTCTCTCTCTCTCACACACACACACACACGCGAGCACACACACACACACACACTATTGAATATTAATATGTATATACATATTTGTTATTTATAATTATCTAAAATATTATTAAATATGTGTTTATATTTTTTTTTTGTAATTGTATGTTTATTTGTTTAATTTTTGTGCGCAAATATAATTTTTGTTTAGATATTTAACTGATTCTTTATGTTAAATAAATAATTTATAAATTATAAAACCGAAAAATAAATAAACTGAAATAAAAAACTGTAAATTAAAAACAAAAATTAAAAACTAAAAATTAAAAACTGATATTAAAATTTGAATTAATAAAACTATAAATAAAAAACAAATATTAAAAACTAAAAATTAAAAACTAAAAATTAAAAACTGAAATTAACGACGGAAGACCTCATGAGCCAGGAGCATCAGCGACATATTGAGCTTGGGAAGACCTATAGGTTGGCCGAGGTGGTGGTGGTCTGGGCCAAGGAGAGCCAGCAAACGCCCAAGAGAAGTTAATTGGGGCAGTCACGGACTTTGTGACCTTGGAGTCCACCGCCTTTACAATACCCTTGCTAGGGATTTCGAGGACCATGATTGTTGGAGACAGCGAAAGAAGACCACGGGGAACGAAAGTGAGGGAAAGACTGCAGTGCATCTGGAGGTCGCCAAGAAGGAGCAGCTGCAAGAGCTGTGGCCGGTAGAGGATCGACACCGCCGGAGAAAGCACCACCATTATGCACCTTTAACTCAACCTCCTGATTCAATATTTTTTATTGCAATTTCGCAACAGAAATCAAAACATCATGTGCATTAACAGCATCCACAACATGTTTATAAACTGGAGCAAGACTACTCAAGAGTTTATCAATTAAATCTTCATGATCCAGAGGCTTTCCCATTAGCAATAATTCGTCAGATTTCGTCCTAACAAGAGAAAAATATTCAGTGATGGAGTGATTACCTTTACCAATAGTTTTGAGTTGCTCCTTCAATTGCTTGACATGGCCACGGGAGGGTTTGGCGTAGGTGGATGCCAAAATAGACCATGCCTGAGCTATGGTAACCACAAGATTAAGAATTGATGCAACAGTAGGTGCAAGACTACCAATAATCGCAGAAAGGATTAGATTATCCTGGCGTTCCCATACCAAAAACGCCAGATTCGTTTGCTGCACACCATCAACTGTAACCTCGCGCGCAGGGAGAGGAATCGAACCATCAACAAAGTGCATCAAGCCGTAGCCACGGAAGAGCGATTCAAACTGACGACGTGAAATTAGAATATTGGAGCCATCGAGTTTCTGGAGATTTTGATTTGCGAGATTAAATGAAATGAATGGCTGAGTAGGATCCATAGGATTAGGCACAAGTACGGAAGAATCAGCAGAGTCCATGCAAAGGCCGGAGGCCAGAGACCGAAGAACAGAGAAAAGAAAGAAAAAAATGTAGTAGCTAGGGTTTTCCTAGGAAGTCTGCTCGTGATACCATAATGAGGCAACGTAATGCCCTGCTTGTATTAACAATAGAGAGTGTATATATACATGTAAAGACCTATGGTAAAGGATACTATAGTAATACACATGAATAGTACATATATATACACTCCTATAAAGTACATGTTTTTTTTTTCTTATTAAAAGCAGAAACTGAGAAAAGTCCCAAATGGGATGCAAAATCAGCTCAAATCACACATGAAAAAACTTACGTTAATATTGAGCCTTTTGGCTCCTTTGCTCCGCTCCCTCCTGTAATTGTGGCTCTTTTCACCGTTGCTTTGTTATGTTTCCTCCCTTTACCGAACAAGAAGACTGAAGTCCCTAGATCAGCGTGTGAGCCTCCTCTCGTGCGGGAAGAATCGAGAGATTTGCTTTCTACCCATTGCATATAGGGGCATCAATCAAATTGATCTGACTCACAAGTTCATGTGTTGGACTCGATTCAATTTTTAAAAAATGTAAGTTCGATTCAAGCCGGCTCGAACTTGAGTTTGTATCGATCAATTTATATATAACCGATCTTACATGTCAACTTGCGAATTGACCTAAATTAATATATATTTTATTATTTTATTATATATAAAAATATATAAAAGAGTAAGGATACAATTCTAATCTAACCATAATCCTAAATCACTGGGCACGAGCTTGATCTACGTCTTGATTTTGGGTTTCAATTTTGAATTGGGCTTTACATGATTGATTAAAGTTATCGAGTCGTTCGAGTTCGAAATATTCGAACTCGAATTCGAGATCTAAATCAAAAACTTTTATTGAGCCGAGTTTGAGTTCAGATTAGTACGCTTTAATTTTTCGAGTTCAAGCTCGAGTTCAAGTTGAACTTTTGAATTATCAAATCAGGTTCGAACAAAAAGAAAAAATTAAATTTTGAGTCAATATCGAATCATTGACACTCATAGTTATAAAATTCGCCTTTTTACATTTGGATGTCAACGGAAATGGAAGTTTAATTGGCATAAGGTTACATGGCATAAGCAAATAACAAGACATATGTTACCACGACTATTTCCTACAATTATATATCCATAATTTATAAATAATCATTCTAAAAAAAACTATTTTGCGTTTGATAATACCTATCAAAATTAGCTACTTCGGCAGATCTTGATTTTTTGATTTAACGTATTTTCGATTCCTTTTCTCTAGCCATCTTAGTAAGTTTTCGTGTTAGACGTTCATCTTCTAGGGTTTTGTTCTTCCGATATGTAATTGCTCCCTGTCACTCGTCGATTATGGCTCTACCATCGATCCAAGGCCAGGCGGACATTGCTGATAAGTATGCGAACCTCTCTGTTGGTGAAGGTGAGGAGGAGGCGTTCGTGTTGAAGATGACGATCCGGTGAACGACGATAAATTCAAGTACTGTTTGGTTGGGCATTTTTTGTCGGCAAATTCTCTAAGTCGCGATGCTGTTTCTCAGGTGTTGGCATCAACATTGAAGTCACAGATCTGGGTGGGGGTCTTTTTTCTTTTCGATTCTATGGGCGTTTAGATTATGACACGATCGTTGAAAGTGGTCCATGGACATTCAAAAACAAAGTTCTCCTATGGAAGCCGATGGATCCGAAAATACAGGTGTCTAATATGTCAATTTACACTATGGATATTTGGGTTCGAATATTTGATCTCCCCCCCCCCTCTTTTAGATCGGAGAAGATGTGTATTCATATTGGAAAATTCTTGGGAGGATTTATCAAGACTGATCCGAAGAGCTTTACTATAGTAGCTGTCAAGAGTATATCCGTATACACTATGGATATTTTGGTTTGAATATTTGATCTCCCCCCTCTTTTAGATCGGAGAAGATGTGTATTCATATTGGAAAATTCTTGGGAGGATTTATCAAGACTGATTCGAAGAGCTTTACTATAATAGCCGTCAAGAGTATATCTGTACTAGAGTTTCTTCGGATGTGCGTACTCCTATCAAGAAATCCATGAAGCTCAAATCTAGGGTGTTGACCCTTTTGATATCAACTTTCGGTACGAGAGAATGCCAAGCTTATGTTTCTTTTGTGGTGTAATTGGGTATGGAGATAGATTCTGTGAGAAACTGTCTGATACTGGAATAAGTCGTGATGAGGTGGTGATGCAGTACAGTAACTGGCTGAAGGTCTCTTTTGGGGTGCAAATTGCTCATAGCGGTGATGAATGGCTTCGAACGCATGATGCTCCTGATGATGAACTGGGTGATGTTCATGATAGTATTCCACCCATGGCTCCACGAGAAGAAATTAAGAACCCAGGGAGTATGATCATTTGCAAGGCTAAAGTGGGACACCATAAATAAGTAGGCTCAAGCAGCACATTTACTCTCAAGGAGAACCCTCTTTGGGTAGATCAGAATGTTGAAGAAGTTACTGATGTGGTTAATAAAGATACGAAATGCAAACGTACTGAGCTGTCAACATTCGTAGCTCGAGATATGAACCAAGTGGAGATTAAGAATGCAAATGATACTCTTGGCTCAAAAAACGGGTTGAAGGCGGGTCCTGACCCTCAGTTGGAATTGTCGTGGATGGGCAACCCTACGACAGTTTGAGTATTGAAGGATATTGTCCTTGCTAAAAAGCCTGACATTATTTTTCTTATGGAGACGCGTCTTTGTTCTGTTAGTATGGAGGATATTTGTAAGCAGCTTAATTATGATAGTTTTGTTTGTGTTGATAGACAAGGTACTGGTGGAGGCCTTGCTTAATTGTGGAAGAACTCTGTTAAAGTTTCATTAATAAATTAGTGTTTCAATTATATTGGTGTTCATGCTACTTTCTTTGGTGTTGGCTCTTGGCGTCTTACTAGCTTCTATGGTTGCCCGGAAAGACATAGGCGTAGAGTTTCTTAGGACTTACTTAGAGGGCTGCGAGATGTCTCGTCGCTGCCCCCGGGTTATGTTGGGTGATTTTAATGATTTAAGTTCGCTTTAGAGAAAGTGGGAAGAATTCATCATCCCACTTCTCTTTGTGTTGGATTTCGTCAGGCTCTACATTTTTTGTGGTCTTAAAGATATGGGTTTTAAATGCCACGCATTCACATGGGAGAAAAGTCGAGGCTCACCTCATTGGGTTAGGGAAAGACTTGATAGAGCTGTTGGAAATATAGATTGGAAACGAATGTTTCGTGATGCTACGATAGTTCATATTGGGGCAGCCGCCTCAGATCATATGCCTACTATCCTCTTTCCTAAAACAAAGGTTTATCAAACTAAATTCAAACCCTTTCGCTTTGAAAATTTGTGGCGGAAGGAGGAGTGTGTGGATGTCGTCAAAGATGCTTGGTCACGGGGTCTTATTAAAGAAAGAATTGACGCTTGTGCTGCAGTCTAAGCTGTTTGGAGGGATAGTTTACTGAAACTTCGAGAACGCTTGGCTCAATGTAAGTTGTCGATGAAGTTGCTCGGGGGTAAAGTGGATTTGGCATCTCTTCGTAGGTTGGATGAGGAACAAGCACGTTATCTCCATATTCTACATTAGCAGGAACTTTTTTGGCATCAAAGGGAAAAGCAACATTGGCTTCAAGATGGGAACAAAAACTCCAAATTAAATTCTCCCATTCTAAAGTATCAGCTCGAAAGCAAAGAAATAGTTTTGATAAGCTTAGAAATGAGAATGGAGATTGGGTTACTTGGGAAGATGATCTTGGAGGTCTTATGATGCGATATTTTGATGATATTTTTCGATCGCGAGGTGTGGAAGCCGAGGAGGTATTTGATGTTATTTGGGATTTCATTTCGAGTGATCAGAATATCTCCCTTATGGAAGATTGTCTCTCTATTCTGAATCATGGGGCGATTCCGGAAGGTATGAATGATACTCATATTACTTTGATTTCGAAAAAGAAAAATCCTAAAGTGCTTGCTGATCTTCGCCCTATTGCCCTATTGCCCTGTCAAATGTTATTTATAAAATCATTTCTAAAGTTCTCGCAAATAGGCTTAAAGGGGTCCTATCAAATATTATTTTTGAGTCGCACAGTGCTTTCGTTCCTGACAGACAGATCATTAATAATGCGATGATTGCTTATGAGACTGTGCATTGGATGCGTCAAAAGTTCCAAGCTAAAACTAGTTATGCAGCCTTAAAAATTGATATGAGTAAGACGTATGATAGAATTGAATGGGATTTTTTGCGAGGTATGATGGCTAAATTGGGTTTTCATCCAAATTTTATCAGGTTGATTATGATATGTGTTGCTTCAGTGTCGTATAAAATTATTTCGAATTGGCATTGTGTTGGGCCTATTATTTCCAGTTGGGGACTTCGTCAAGGTCACCCTTTATCTCCCTATTTATTTATTTTATATGTTGAAGGGATATCTTCCTTGGTTAAAAGAGGTGAAGCTCGAGGTGAGACACATGGCAGCTCTATTGCTCCCGGTCGTGGGGCCCCCAGGGTGTCGCACTTATTTTTTTGCGGATGATAGCTTGTTATTTTTCAAAGCGAATTTGCAAGAAGTTGAAAGGATTCAAAATTATCTTAATTTGTATGAAAGAGCTTCTAGACAGGTTATTAACCTCAACAAATCCTAATTGTTCTTTAGCTCTAATACTTCTACCGTCTGTCGTGAGCAATTATCTCTCTTTTTGAACATTCCTATCTCCGAAGGCAACAGTTTCTTTTTGGGTATTCCACTCTTTGTTGGTCATGATAAAAAACAAGCCTTTAGGTTTATTAAAGAGAAGTTGTGGACTAACTTTCATGACGGTAACAAAAGGATGCTTTCAGGCGCTGAACGAGAGGTGTACATTAAGTCTGTTGCGCAGTCGACACCGACTTACATTACGAGTGTCTTCTGGCTTACAGATGAGGTTTGTGATGATTTGGAGAAGAGTATTAATGGATTTTGGTGGGGTGAATGGACCAATAATCGTAAAATTCGATGGGCTGCGTGGCATAAATTGTGCTTACCAATGAAAGCAAGGGGCCTTGGGTTTCGGAGAATGAAATTCTTCAACACGGCTTTGCTTAGTCGCCAAGGATGGCGATTACTTACTCGATCATCTTCCCTATACCCTGATTCATGTATTTTTGATGCGAAGGAGGTGGCGAATCAAAGTTTCCTGTGGAGTGGCATTGTTAGTACACTTGATCTGTTGAAGGCAGATTGTCGTCGTAAAGTGGGGAACGGTGATAACATTATCGTAGGCAGCGAGTTTTTGGCTTCCAGTTCCTGGTAGGCCGTTCCCAAATTTGTGTTCTAATCGAACTATTCGTGAAGGCCCGATTAAGGATCTTTTTATTACATGTACTCGGACGTGGAATGTTAACCTCATTCAGGCATCTTTTAATTTCGAAGATGCGAAAGCCATTATTGGACAACCTATAGCTTATAATTCAGATAGTAGTGAGTGGTATTGGCTCATGGATGCTAAAGGAATCTATTCAACTAAATCTGCATATAGATGGCTTTGTGGTGATATGATGCAAGGGTCCCCAAACTCAATGCTTTGAAGTTGTATTAATAAAGTGCAGATTCCTCCTAAAGTGAAGACATTCCTTTAGAAGGTGGGGAGAAATTATCTACCTACTAGAGATAATCTCCTTATGAGGAGAGTTGACGTGCCATCGTCATGTGTCGTTTGCAATATATACGAGGAAACGTCTCTCCATATTTTCAAAGATTGCGTGTTAGCATCAAATGTGTGGTTGAACCTCGATGTGGGATTGTCGGCTGGTCCGTTGTCCAATTGTACAGATTGACTGGAGCAATTTTTATACTTGAATACTGGTGAGGATCGAACCAAAATTGTGATGTCTCTTTGGAGCATTTGGAAGAATAGAAATAGTTGGGTTTGGAACGAAAAAGGAAATCTTCCTTGGGTCGTAACCAATCTCGGAATGACAGTTTACAAAGAATGGATAGAAGCTCAGGAACTTGCGCATAGTTGACGTTCTTCTAACTTGTGTCAGACTATGTCAGATAGTTGTAGACACCCTATTTTTGACCCTAGTAAATAAAATATTTTACTAGAGAGTTTTAATTAAATAAAAGGCCTAAGTAACATTAACAATTATGTTACTTACATTTAAATAAACATGCATGCCCAAATGTTGCACTTATACATTACT